>PVKN010006520.1:0-28360 GCA_004027915.1 Capromys pilorides
GAGGAGGCCTGGTTGTATACTGGGTGCAAATCACGCTGGCAGAGATGAGGAGGAGGAGAAGGAGGAGGAGGAGGCTAGATCCTACCTCAGAAAGGAGGAAAAGGTGGAAGAGGAAGAAGGGGAGGAGGAGAAGAAGGAAGAGGAGGAGGAGAAGGAAGAGGAAGAGGAGGAGGAGGAAAGAGAGGAGAAGGAGGAAGAAAAGAAGGAAGAAAGGAAGGAAGGAAGGAAGGAAGGAAGGAAGGAAGGAAGGAAGAAAGAAAGAAAGAAAGAAAGAAAGAAAGAAAGAAAGAAAGAAAGACCATACTATTTTTCTTTTCCCATAATGTGTATATTCATGTTTGGAAGATCCTGTAAGTATGGTTTCTGGATTCCTAAGATTCCATTTCTACTTCTGGAGAGTCCAATTTAAAATACTTTTTTCATGAAGTTTCCTGATAAAATAAGCAAAGCATGAAACATACAGACTATACATGAAGGCTACAGACACCTTTGCATTAAAGATGCCTTCATTATGTGTATATACCTTTGTGTGTTAGCTTTGTGATATAAACTTAGTTTTTCAACTATGTGACATCTCAGGCAGTTTTGTTTGTTTGTTGGTAAACCATAAGCAGCAAGTGTGTCTTTTCAAAGCCTATCAACCTACTATTCTACATGCAATGTCAGGTAGCCTATAAGAAAATGTGAATGCTTTCCATAAAATGGCGATTGAGATGGATACCAAAATCTTGCCTGTTGCCCAACACCATTCCTACCTATGCAAGCCAGATTCATAGGAGTCCCTTACCAACAATAAAAATAGCTCAATACTCTAAATTCCTCACCATTATAGATTCATTTCAAGGCCAGTACAAGATACTATGAGTATTGCCTTTTCTTTTCCAAAGAACAATTAGGCAAATTCCTTTTTTTTTTTTTTTTTTGAGACAAAGTGTCACACTACGCAGCCCAGGCTGGCCTTGAACTCATGGTAGTCTTCCTGCCTCAGCCTTGCAAAGGTTGGGATTACAGGCATGCACCACCACACCTGGCCTGGATGTCCTCTTTCATGTTTTCAGTTGCACTGTGTGCTTTACCTCTGTGTCCTGAATCAACTCAAAATTGTTACCTTCCATGTTCATTCTGACTTCGGGGAAGAGCAGAAGCCGCAGAGCGCCATAGCTGGTGAAGAAGGTGGATGAGGACACGCTGTAGTGTGCTTAGGAGGCTGCCTTTCTGTTGGATGGCGCTCGAGGGCAGCATCGATTGTTTTCGTCACATGTGGTAGACACTCATGAAAGAGGACTTCCACAACTGCTTCAGAAAGCAGCAAGAGTGACAAGACGTACATACAAAGTAAGTGAAGGTATTCCAAGTAGGAAATACGGTAACATGCCCTTTACTGTAATAAATTTATAAACTTTAAACATTTACCATATATTTCAGTCACTCCTTATACAGACCTTTTTAGGCAAATAATTTATTTACTTAATACTAATTAGATCAGCTATTGCTGCTCAAATCAGAAAGAGGAGTTCCTGGGGAAAAATTTATAATGGTAAGTTGTCTTTGTCCAATCTGAAATAGTATTTTTAAACAGCCTGCCCACAAGAACATCTTAACAGATTGGGGCTTGCTGGGATCGCCAGAAAAGTGTTTAAAGAGGCACAGCTAGGAGGCTGTTCCTGGGGCCCAAATAGCTCTCCTCTTTGTAATAAGCTATCTCACCTGCACCCACAGGGTATGCCTGTTGTTTTGGAAATGGAATAAACAGTGGCTTATCTAGTTTTTTTGTGACAGACGCCTATGCTGGCCCCAGAGCATAGGTATGTTTCACAAAGCATTATTTACCCTTGTTAGGAGAAATTCATCCCGGCAACATTTTTATTATGTTTCTTTTCGGGGAAGGGAGGGGAGGGGAGAATCTCCCAGCCCACTGATGGGGCAGGCCCAGCATCGCGAGGCTCTAAGGATCACCCACCTACACACCAGCCCAAAGCGCCTCGCGAGTTTTCCTACCGCCATCTACCGGGTGCTCTGGGTGTTACGAGAGTTCTTCCCCGCGGCCCCTCCGCTAGACATTTTGGGTTTTATTTTCTGAGATTAAATCAGAGAATACTTCATCCGGACTACAAATGCCTCTCAAACAGTCCAAGGACAAGTTTCCACGAACAGCCAACATAGAAACAAGATGGAAAGCCCAAACACTTCCTATCCTGTACTCCAAAAGGGCTTTTTTGCAAGTTACAGAACAGCCCCCTACCACACATACCCATTGCGACCTCAGGAGCAAAACTGACCTGTAATCATTCGTTTCCAGAAAACAAAAATGTTAAATCTGGGGAATTCCACACTAGCATTTCACGCAAAGCTGCTGCAGTCCATCAGATGCAATGTACCCAGAGACTCAATAGTCCTTCGTCAGGGGGCTTGGGAGATAGCTCCGTGGCACAAGTGTCTGCCTGGCAAGTGCAAGGTTGTGAGTTCAAACCTTGGTCCCGCAAAAAAAAAAAAAAAAAAAAAAAAAAAAATAGTTCTTTGTCAGACATTATGACATTTTTTCTATAGAAGCCTTTGATCAGTTTCCCTAGCTTGTTCCAAAATTCCTCAAGGTAATATAGAATGCTGTTGTGACACAGATTAGAATGTAGAACTTTTTTGCTTCTTTATAAATGATGCAGGATGTTAACAAGGTTATAGAACTGAGTTTTTGTGCTTAATACAAGTTAATAACCAATTCCAACAAACTAACCTCAGTTCATTTCTGATTTACACTTTTGATGCAAACATAATTAGAAATATCTTTGTAATTTCTCCCAAGTCTACTTAAATAACCATAAAAGAGCTACACTTACATATTCTCAAGAGCCTGCACTCACTCCACAAGTCAAGGAGAGTGATTTATTGCTGCCTTAAAACTGAGATACATGCAGCAATTTTAATTTCTCTGAGGTATTTATGTGTGAAAATAAGAATAGGATGAAAAACACAAAGGTATGGCTGTGTGTCCTGACTTAAAAGTTGGAGTTTTATGTGCAGTATTTTTAATTTTAAAATGAAGAACAATTAAAGTTACAAACTCTGAAATATTTGTTCCCTTGGAATAAAACAATTGACTGTTTTCCCCCTGAGTGATTTGACACAAACAGTTTCCAAAAACATAGTGCAGGTGTGATTCAGTGATGCAGAGAAAAATTGTTCCCTTTAATCATACACAAAACTTAAAAAGAGACACAGCAGAGCTGCCCTGCATTGAAGTCACAGGGTCACATGCGGGTTCTTATTCATTATCTACGGCAGCCAGAGGCTCTTCAGTTTCCAACTGCTATTTTGGGAAGGGATAATTTTTTGCCAGTTATTAATTAATATGATTACTATTTCAACAGCAGAGTCAAAAAGAGGTTGCGGCCCTACCACTAGTGGCTCCTGAAGAACCAATTCAGTGGCTCTAACTTGTCCTAGCACTCCCAAGCAGTGAGACAGACGCTCCATGCTATCACAAGTCATCTTGCAGCATTTTCTGCCATCACGTATGTAAGATTTGTGAGTCAGAAATGTAACTAAGACATTTTTAATGTGTATTCAGAGCACCCTTCCCAAGGGGAATTCAAGAGCTTGCCCCAGGAGGCAACTGGTAAGAAACTGCTCATCAAAATGTCAAGAACTATGATTTCTCTTGCCTTGGTATTTTGCACAATAGCCAGTTCTTTCCTTTTTGGTTTATTTGTAAAATAACAATTAAATTAAAACATCAAACAGTTTTAAATACTAGCATTTTCACATAACCTCATAAGTGTATCATTTGGAATATTTGCATAAAAGTTCAGCTCCATTACAATCATCTTGAATTATATATGTTATTAAACATATATCAGAGCAGCTCTCACATGTGTCTCTGACTTGACGTGTCAAAGTGTGGCCAACACTGAGATTCTTCACTTCATCATTTATAGTTATTCCTGAAGTTCCTACTCTTCCTTAGCCATTACTTATTTTGTTAGCCTCAGTCAGGACCAAACTGGGAGAGTTCAAGGTGTTTTGCTTAAGGCCAAATCAAAATCTGTGTCTTTCTGGGTAATTCCTCCTACAGATCGATGAAAGGGAGGTGAACCAGGCAGCAACTGGTGTGCTCTGAGTTGCTACTGCCTTCCACTATGACGTGGGGAAGACAGATAGGGCTTGGGCTTCTCTAAGGCCAAGATGTTGAAAGGCTAGAACATGTGAAAACAGGGCAAGAAAATATTCCCAATGGATACATTTACCAAAGGAATGCTTTTAACAGAAAAAAAAAATGCAGCAGTATGAATTCACTATTTACAAAATCATTATGAGATTTATTTCAAATGAAACAATTTGTAGTGTGATCTGCTAAGTGAGTATAAGCTCATCTGGAGGGAACTTCAAATATTCAAATTTTATCTTGCTTCACCTCTCTTCCTTTTTCACTCTTCTTTTGGAATATCTATATATCTATGTCTATACTCATGTATCCTCTGGACCTACTCTAGTTGAAAGAAATACAGCAATACAGAGAAAGATTACAGAAATCATACAAAACAGAATAAAATCAAACACTGAATTTAAGAGTTCCAAACTGTAGTCCTAACTATAAATCCTAAAATTACCAAGAGACTGTGACAGTTAGACAACATGCAGTCGTTCACAGATTCCCCCAGGAAGCATGTCAAAGAACCCAAGGAAAAATTGAACCTATGGTGGATCAGAACATGGGCACTAAACTCTAAGACGAAAGTTTTCAGGGGAAACCTGAATTAATATTTAATCTCCAAACCATCTCCATCAGCCAGCTCTGGAGCCTTCCCTAGCTCTAACCCAACCAGAAGTCCGACTGATTCCTGAGCAACACTGGCCTGGGAAGCAGGGCTGGGAGAGCCACCCAAGGCAGCGCTGGCCTCGAGCTCAGGTGCGCCCCTTGGCGCATCCCCGCTCCGGAGCTGACTCGGCCGCCTCTCCGGCCCGGTAGGCTCCTCGGTCCTGGAGAGGACGCTCCCTCCCAGGCTGAGACGCGGAGCTTCAGGAGGGCAGAAACCCAGCGAAGAAGTTCTACCCTCGCGCTAGTGAGGGTAAATAATGCGAAGCGCGTTTCCGAAGCCAAGCAGTTCTGCGGTCTGAGGGATCGCCCCTCTCACTGACAACGCCCAGCTAAGCCCACGGCCCCTCGGCGCTGCGCGAGACCGGATCTGCGTTCCCGGGAGCGGCCTTTGCTCCACGTCTTCATTTCTAACCCGACCGCTCCGCTCCGTGCACGCCCGCTTCCCGCCAGGACCTCGGAGCACCCCGCCGAAAGCGCTCCCTGAGCTTCCCGAGGTCTGGGCGAGGAGCCCGCAGCGCGGCTGGTGCTGTTGGGGGAGCTGGAGCCTCAGATCATCGGGGCAGCCCCAGCCCGGCCCTCTGCGACCCCTAGTGCGGGCCGAGGAGGCCAGGCAGGTGACACAGCACCTGTGGCCACCGCCGCGGCCCGGACTTGTTAGCCTTGACACAGTGTCGACAGCGATCGAATTCAATAGCGAATTCGGGGAGTTGAAAGTGGCCAGTACCGGGGGCGCCGCGCGGCTGCTCCCAAGTTCCACAGCCGTTGCTGGGGCTCCAGAACCTCCCGGCTTGCGCAAGCGAACATCCGTCTTGGAGCGCCTGCTTTCCTAACAGCAAAATCACAAGGGTGCCCCGGACGCAGCGCCTCGCGGCGCGGTCGGCGTGAAGCAACAGTGGCCGCGGACCTGCGGGAGCCGGCCCTACACCCAGGCGGGCGGGGACACTGGGCGCGGGCACCCCGGGCTCGTAGGGCGCGGGCGCTGGGGCTGCGGGGCTGCAGGGCGCTGAGCGCGCCGGGGGGCGGCGCTGGGGGCGGCACAGCCGCGGGAGCCGCCCTCTGTCCCGGCCTCCGAAGGAGGGGAGAGGCGGGCTCCCGTGCGGTTAAAAGGCGCCGCGGCGGGACAGGTGTCACAGCGCAGCGCCCCCTCCAGTCGGCGCCCGGCTGCAGCGAGCGCAGCGCCCCGGCCCGGCCCGGCGGAGCCCAGATCGCGAGGAAGGTGAGGCCTCCACCCCACCGACCAGCCCCTGGCCCGGAGCGGCAGCAGCGCCGACCCAGCGGGAGACAGCGGCGGGCGGGCTCCGGGACCCACTCGAGGGGTGGCGCGGGGCGGGAACGCACTCGGGGCTGGACCTGGGCCGACATGGCCCGATATTCCTTCGGGGCATTTCTCCCGGTGGCCTGCAGGTTTCTGTGCCGCCGCCAAAAGTTTTAAATTAACCTAAAGTTCAGCTGGAAGCCTCCCCGGGAGGAGACTGACCTTTACCTCCTCATGCTACCTTTCTGAGAAAGGCACTGGGGCTGAAGTCGGGGTCACATAGCTCCCGGCGCGGAGAGACCCAACCCCAGTGTGGGCTGAGATTCGGACTGCTTTGCTTATTCACACCTAGGCGCCAGTGTGCGGGCACTCAGTAGGGAGAGCGCGCGGGATCCGAGCGCGCAGGTGACGGTGTCACAGAGGAGAACCCTGAGGGACTGGCTCTACCCTGTCCCCTTGCTGGAGAGGGGAAGCTTAGGCGTGTATTTTCCAGCTTCTGAGAGCTGGGCTGGAGGACCCTTACCTGGGACTGAGAAGCACAGCCTTATTCCCCCTTTGCGACTGCTTTAAAAATTCTGGTGCCCAGTGAGAGAGTGTGGGCTAAGGAGTGTGAGAAGGGTAGGCTGCAGCTAGGAACCTCCAGGGAAGGGTGCAAAGGTAAAGAGCCCTCTTTTCCTTCCCTGAACCCAGTGACTCACCCAGCACCTTCCCCAAAGAATCAGGCAGCTCCCCCACTGACTCTGGCTGTGCTCCAAGGGTGGCAGAGTGGCCTGGGCCAGGTGAGAACCTGTGTGTGACAGCTGGGATCAGGAGGCCAGGAGCGCCTGCCTCGCTGATTTAAATATTGAGAACAATTGCACTCTGCTGTCTTAGCCCATGGGAGCCTCTTACACCGATCAGGCTTCAGGGTCAGGTTTTAAAGTGCTCTTCCCTAGAGGACCTTTGAAAAGGTTGCAAGTAGGATATGATGGGATCCCACTAGCTGAGGAGGCAAGGAAGGTGGATTGTTTGAGCCAAGAGTCCAAGGTCAGTTGATAGTGAGACCCAGAAGACAGAGAGGTCCTTCTCAGGCTTTCAAAAACACCAGGGTTTCTCAAGACTACAGTTTTCAAAACTGTTGGTGGCTGACTGAACTGTGGAGGAACTGGATGCTACAGGGGAATGAGAGGCATCAGTTGCACCCCAGTGCACTCCCTGGGGCAGGTGCTCAGGTATTTATTGCTGTGAGTGTACTGTTTTTTTCATTTAGCAAGTGTCCATGAAAAACTGAAGGTCTAGTTCTATGAGATGGTTTTATTAAAACCTGAACCATTTTTGTCTTCAGTTTGCTGTTGAGGGCAGCCCTGGATTGAACAGTGAGACTTTTCTCTGGACATCTAAGGCTCTACTGGACAGTCTTGAGCAAATGGGTTAGGGCTGAACCTGGGCTAAGCTGCTCTTGTTTCCGGTGGTATTTTTTATTTTTTGAGCTATTGAATAGGGATACATATTCAGCAGGACATTTTGGTCTGATCCACTTTCATGGGCATGGCTCTCTTGCTTCCTCAGACCACAGTTGACTTTGCATGGCTTCAGTAACTGTGGCAATGAGAGAATTCACCTGAGCCTACCTCAGCTCAGTGGGAAGCAGGATGAAACTTGCCTGAAATGAAGAGAGCAGGATGCTTTTAAGTACAAGAAACAGGATTCATTACACCTTGGGAGTAGGTAACATGTGACTCATCAGGACCTGGAGAGTGTGGAGTCCTTTTTAGCAGAGGGGTCAATTGTGACAGACAAGGTGTAGCTGTGAATCAGTGCGGACAGTACCTGTCCTGGATGAAACACAGGGCCACTGGCTAGTGAAGGATTTGATTCTGAGTTGCAGCAGTGGTGGAGTTTGGCTAGCAGTGACTAAGGAGCTGCGAATACCCACTGGGATGAGTGTGGGACTTGGTGGGCTGTCAGAACTCATGTGTGCTTTTAAGCTAACAAGCACTTCGCTTCAGTAGAGTCCCAAGCCCCAGTTTTACTCAGGTGAACAAGGTGTTATTTATTAGAGAATACACAGAAACTTATTCAAGATGGTTTGGATGCTATACATTTAATCGTATGGCAAACTGAATTGCTTTTTTAATGCTCAAACTAAGGCATTTTATTAGCTGATTGTACAGCTTAAATGGTATCTTGCTTACCAATGGAATAGTTTCCAATAATTTCAGATTTTGCTTTTAAAAGTTGACTTGCTGGAAGCACATTTTTATACTCGATATAAAGTACCTTTACTATAACTTTCAACAGTCCTTTCTTAGAGTTACCTTTAAAACATGTCTAAAATAAAAATAAAATAAAGAAAACATGTCTAGGTTTAGCCAGATGTGATGGTACATACATGCAATCCCAGCACTCAGGAGGCTGAGGAAGGAGAATCATTGTAAGTTTGAGAACAGCCTGAGCTACAAAGTGAGCACAAGGCCAGCTTGAACTGAATAGTGAGATCCTGTCTCAAAAAGACCAAAAAATAAAAAATAAATTTCAAGTCAAACATGAACTACCTCAACATCCCAATTTAGTTATTTTCCTTAAGAGTTATACAGTATGACTGAATGAAAAAGAAAAACTGAAATATTTTTGGTTTGACGTGATGATATCAATGTCCTCTAATACTATTTATGATATTTTCCATAAATTTCGGCAAAGTAAATAAACCCACTTACTATCATTTTGAAGTTTTGTGGGAAGGTTGTGTAAGAATCAGGAAAGGACTTCAGAATACTTTCATACCCAGACAGAGAAATTACCTTGAGTCCTGCCCAAACTGATGACTATTCTATTGTGTTCATTTGTCTTTTCTAGTGCCAACCACCCAGTGGACAAGATGGATTGGGGTGCACTCCATACTATCCTGGGAGGTGTCAACAAATACTCCACCAGTATTGGGAAAATCTGGCTCACAGTCCTTTTCATTTTTCGAGTCATGATCCTCGTGGTGGCCACTAAGGAGGTGTGGGGAGATGAGCAGTCTGATTTTACCTGCAACACCCTCCAACCTGGCTGCAAAAATGTTTGCTATGACCGCTACTTCCCCATCTCTCACATCCGCCTGTGGGCCCTGCAACTGATCTTCGTGTCCACACCAGCACTCCTGGTAGCCATGCACGTTGCCTACCGGAGACATGAGAAAAAAAGGAAGTTCATTAAGGGAGAAATGAAAAGTGAATTTAAGGACATTGAAGAGATCAAAAACGAGAAGGTCCGTATAGAAGGGTCACTGTGGTGGACCTACACAACCAGTGTCTTCTTCCGAGTCATCTTTGAAGGTGCCTTCATGTACGTCTTTTACATTATGTACAACGGCTTCTTCATGCAGCGCCTGGTGAAATGTAGTGATGATCCTTGTCCCAATACAGTGGACTGCTTTATTTCCAGGCCCACAGAAAAGACTGTCTTTACTGTGTTCATGATTGTGGCATCCGGCATTTGCATCTTGCTAAATGTCACAGAATTGTGTTATTTGGTCATTAGATATTGTTCCAGAAAGTCCAAAAAACCAGTTTAGCATTGCATTACAGCTGTAGGTAAAAGATTGCGTAAAAGGATGAAGCAACCTGTGCTTTGCTGTCAAGCATCAGTCACCAGCATTTGTCAAGACAAAGATTCCCATTTTAAATTCACCTACTGGAATCCCTAGGCCTTCCATGAAACCCCAGTGCCTGTGATAGAGCTCTTTGCTCTCAGACCCGCAAAACAAAGGCTAAGTCCATGACTGTGTTAATTTTTTCTAAAGTTAGTTCCAATGAGGTCCAAACTGGTAGAGGTTATTGGTGTAAGATACTTTCATATTTGAAACCAAGTCTAGTATCATTTGTTTCTGTTTCTCTGAGAATAGAATGTAAAGGCCTGGTCCTCTGGAAAATGTCCAGAAAGTTCCAATGCCCCCCTTTAGACACGTGTTGTACATTCCCCCAGTTAAAAGTAAACATGGAGAATCGTGGTTCTTTTATTTGCTTTAGAAGTTGTAACAGTGGACGAAGTTACCTAATGCTTCGGTCACTACTGTGCTTTTTTAATGAAAACTTTAATATAAGACAGGTTCTTTTGATCCAAAAGATCCAAATGTTCCAAAAACCATTATATACTCTTCCTATGTTAGTCTCCAATGCTGATGTATAAAATGGTATGGGATTAGAGCCTCTAATTTAAAAGATGACCTTTGGTTATGTGTGATTTGCAGAGTGGCTGTGTTAATAGCAGTGGTTTATTGCACACGCCCTCGAAGCCTGTCTCAAATGAGACAAACTAGAAGTTCTTCATGACAGTTTGGGAAAGCAAATGCCCTCATTTCAAAACTATATGTATTGTTTTATACCAGAAATACAAACTGGGTCCACCACCCGCTACAGTCTGCAATAAGGTGACTCCATGCCACCACCCTCTTCTTTTCCAGTTTGCCTTCCCCATTGCTATGGTAGGAGGCATCCAGCATCAGAAGGAATTCAATTTCAAGAGATTACTCTTGAGAATTTTGGTGCCATGGTACATTTTAATGGGCAGAACAAAATAGGATGGGGTTGGGAGGATTAGCTATTTTCATAGAAGATGGAAAGGGCATACTCTAAATTCTGTTGATTAAAAATGAGTTGTTTTCTACTTTGAAAGTTTGTTTCACTCTTCAGCATCCAATTTTTACATGAAAGTATAACTAATGGACATCTGAAAAAAATAAGAGTAAGACTTAGTTCAACATGGAACAACTCTATAGGACAACTTAAATTCTAATATTACTATTATGCTTGACATATTTTCATAAAATCATACCAAACAAACTTATGAGAGTAGAAGTATTTTCTGTTGCCAAGAATAGCATCATAAGGGTCAGAAAGATAGCTCAGCAGACTAAGCACCTGCTTTGGCAAGCATAGGGACCAGGGTTCAATCCTCGGTGCTGCATGCTGCTCTGGCCCCAACCCTGGAGTGTGCTGAGCCAGCAACTGAGTCTAGGCATGGTGGTGCATGCCTATAATCCCAGTGCAGAGGAGGCTAAAAATAGGAGGATCACTACAAGTCTGAGCTGCATAGTGAGACCCTGTACCAAATACCTAAACGGAAAAAAAAGAATAGCATCATAAAACCATTTTGTGTAAATAGCATTAATTACATTCTTGCAACTAAAATAATCTTTGTAGTCTTAACTATCATTTAACATATTAAAATTTAATTCATATAATTCTTTAAAATCTAATCCCTTTTCTTTTTTATATTTAAAATTTTATTTTAAAGAGTAAAAATAGTAGAAATGAAAATAGAATAAGAATAACAAGCAAGAGTACATACAGCACAGAATTTCAAAACTAATAGCTTTTCATAGAGCATCAAATTTTAACTTCTGTGTATATTTTTATAAGTGTGTTCTTATTTTATATCTCCTCACATCCACAGGTATGTTAGCAGATTACCACCCACTACTTAGGGATTTTTCTACCCCAGATACAGAATAGCTTCTGTGACCAGAAAAACTGGCAGAAAATGGAGGGGAAAAGATTATGCCCAACCCTATGCCATCACTAACAAGTCTTAACAAACACCATCCTAAGAACTGCATTGTGTGCAATTTGGAAACACGTCTTGGGGAATGCTAAGTAGAGGTCATTATATGATCAGTTTGGCCCCTGGTGAAAAGCAGAAACTGAGATTTTAAAATGTTCTTTGTATTTAACACCTGACTTAGTGGTGCACACCTGTAATCCCAACAATTGGGAGGCTGAGGCAGGAGGATTGGTGTTAATTCGAGATCAGCCTTGGTTACAATAAGTGAGCTCACAGCCAGCCTGAACTGTATAGTGAGACCCTGTCTCAAAAAGACAAAAAAAAAAAATGTTTTTTGTATTTAAAGATTAAAATTTTATTCATATTACTGGGAGAGGCTTGAAAAAAATATTTCCAGGTGTCCTTTCTATGGGATTTTTCTTTTAGTCTGTTACCAACGCTAGCTTTCTGGAACTGCTTTGCTTTCCTTGGTGTCCACTTTGCATGCAGAGAAAAACAGCCAGCTTAGCCATCTCTTTGTGAGCACTGTGTGCCTTCAGACAGTCACCAGCACCCAGGCTCTCTGACCAAGCATGTCAAAGCATCTTACACACCAATAATTATGAGTATTTTTGTGGAGGACATGCACTTTTTAAATGCATTTAAAAGAGTGAAACAAAAAAGCCTACTTTTACCCACATAATAGAAAAAAAGAAAATTGTCTTTACCTATTTTCCAAGGTGCCCTGCACATACATAACCTGTTCAAACAGCTCACAACTTTTTAAGTAGCTGGGTTCACTCCTACAAACTACTTAGATTATTATTTTCAAGGTAGTAAAAGATGAAGGCAACATAATTATAGACCAATACCACCTACTTCATAGAGCTGGTGGAAAGTTCCTGCCACTTGCCTGAAAACTAAGGTTTGGGCCTTGAAAATGATCATCCTGAATCTGTATCTTGAGTCACAGATTTGCAATGTGTAAGAGGGCAAAGAAGATCTACTGAGAAGGCCTCCATCCAGCAAAGCATTTAGAATGTGTCCCCTTTATAGTTCAGGAGCAGTGGACACAGCCCCACTGCCAGTGATATCTGCATGACATTTGTTGTCAAGCTGAGAAACACACATCAAATGATGCCATGTGCCTGTCAAAATTTGAGCACACTAGTGGCCAGGAATGAGGAGTTAGGCTCATTCAGAGGGCCAGTAGAGGTTCTACAGGCATCCAGGGCCTGAGCAAATCCTGCTCACTACCCCTGACTGTCATAGTTTAGTGTCTTTGCAAGGGGAACAATACAATACAGAGAACATTTTATAAGATTATTTTATAATGAAATCACCCAAAGAATCATATACAAAGAGTACAGGAAACCTGTCCACACATGAAAGACCAAAGAATCTAGCTGAAGGCCTAAATGCCACAATAATATCCTCCATGAGTCCTGCTGAAGACCTATACCCCATCACAGTGCCTCCCACAAGACCGACTGGAGGCCTACAGCCCATAACAATGTCTCAGGCAGCCCTGTTTCATAGATCTGCACTAGGAAGGCCCAAAAGTCAGTGGTGGAAGACAGTCATCCATTCTAGAAGGATGAAGGATCTGTGCTAGGAAGCTAAGGGATCTGAACTAGAGCCAGGAAGCAATGCTCATGGTGAGCACCACAGCTCCACTGCAAAGTACCACAGGTATCCTCAGTAACAGTGTGGTCCCAAGCTCCTCCACCCGTGAGAAAAACTAAGTTCCCATCAGGAAAACCAATGTAACAAGCTTCTCTGCGTGACTGAGCAGTGCACCATATTCCACTCCAGATCAGAAAGCAGTGCTCAAGGGGAGGACCAGAGCTCTCCCAAACTGAATTGCAGCCATCCTCAGTGACAATGAGGTTCAGTTTCTTCTCTGATAAGAACAGCTAAGTTCATTAGGAAAGATCATGACAAGGTCCTCCAAGAAAACCAGCAGCTCCCTAAATCTTCCCAACAGCTTATACCAGCTTCCAACAGCCTCATTCCTTCTTTACCAGTTCTGCCTCTTATGCTGCTGGCAACAATCCTCAGATGGGCCTCACACACAGAGTACCATGCTTGTTCAACTCAGCTGGGCGTAGGTGATACCACAGGAGGCAAGATCTGAAAGGGTCAAGGTGAGTGGGTGGGAGCTCACTCACTTACCTGCCCTCGTTTTCCTCCTGTTAAAAAAGACCTCCTGAATACTTCCAGAGCTTGGCAGTAAACTAATGAGTCTACTAAAGGAGAACACTAAAATACTATTATCATCTATTTTCCCCTCCATACGCAAGACCAAAGCTGGAAAGGTGATGGATGATATTTTAGGAATGACTTCAGCAAAGCTTGATTAGTTTGAAGCTGAGAAAAAAATGCACATTTACACAAAGTCTGAAATCAACATGACACAAAGGCAGGAAGGATAAGCCAAATCAGTCAGGGAAAGAATGACTAGATATATATACAGTGGCAGAGGTGGGTGTGGTGGCAAACACTTGTCATCCTAGAATTTTGTGAAGCTGAAACACAAGGATCATAAATTTGAGCTCAGCCTGGGCAATTTAGTGCTTGATTGAGACTGTCTTAAAGTTTACAAAAAATATATAAAGAGCTGAGACTGTAGCTCAGTGCAAAGGCTCTAAATTTAGCCTATAGTATCATCTTACTTTTTCTCATTGCTGAGACAAAATACCCAACACCCAAAGTTAAAGAAGAAAAAGTTTATTTCAGCTCACAGTTCATAGAGGTTTCAGTCTGTAATAGGCTAGCTCCAAGACAGGGGAAGCATGGGGCCAAGAGGAAGCATGGGGGGGGGGGGGCGGATTTCATAGCAGGAAAAAGGCAGCAAAAGACCCAAGCAGCAAGCAACTGCAATGGCAAGCAGAACCACCAAAATGACAGCTGGGACTTGGAGGCAGATTTATTTATGTCAACAGGCACTGATTGGGATCATTCCCAGAATATCAGTCCCCAATCTCTGGTGGACTAGGGCTTATATGGAATAAGCAAGCAGGAAGTACAGCAGCAGAATGGCTTGTCAGCTGGGGACTGGTTTGTACAAAGTGCATTATAGGAGGGGTCAGCCTAGGAAGCTTTAGTCAGAGCAGATCATGCAGTGACCAGGGCTGAAGCAGCTGGCCAGGGCAGTCCCCTTTGAAGTTCTATGGCATAGCATAGCCTGAAGAAGACAGACATAAAACCAGGGCCCTACAAGGGGAGGTCCAGATAGCCAGGGAGGGGAGGAATAAACTGTAAAAAAGAGGTAGAGACACAACCTCACTCAAAGGTGAGCCCAGAGCCCACCTTCTGGCACTTTAGTCTGCTGAGCTATCAGGCTGGCCCCTTAACTGTTTATTCCTTACATACAGCTTCCTTCTGTTTCACTATATATATTGTACCTTTCAGATTTTGTTTATTCTTTCAGGTTCTTACACTTGGGACAATATGATGTTGATTTGTTTCACTTATTGGTATAGCCTCTATATCCTGTTATGGTTTTTATCTAATTGTCTCCCCAAAGCCTCATGTAAATTATGGGGGTGCCAAGCACATGGCTCCAGGGGTGGGGACAAAGGACCAGGGTGGGCCTTGAGGGGGCTTGGCGAAGAGAGGCGCAAACCATCAAACTGACAGCACGTGCTGTCAGAGGTGCCCCCATCCCAGACGGTGGTCTCTTGGAGGTATGGAAGGAATCATCCTGGACACGTGAGCATAGAGTCTCAAGGTCTTGCTATGTAATTCAAGCTGCTTTAAACTATGAGCTAAATAAACCTTTCCTTTCTTAAGCTTGTATGTTAGGTATTTGTCACAGCAACAAGAGGAAAGTAACCAAGACACATCCATTTACCTATAAAAACCTCAAATTCATCTTTCTTTAGAGCTGGATAATACTCCATTGCATAAAAATGACACATCTTTTTTGTCCATTCCTCGGGTAATGAATATTTGGATTGTTTCTAAGATTTTGCTATGACAAATTATGCTGCTATAAACATGGATGCATGGGCTGGCAAGATGGCTCAGGGACCTAAAGTGCCTGCTTAGGAAAGCTTAGGCAACCGCAGGGACTGTGGTTCAATCTCCGGCATCACATGCTGCACCAGCCCCACCCTCAAGGCAGGCTAAGCCAGTCATATTAAAAAATAAAAAAATAAAAAACATGGATGCACATATATCATCGTGGTATATTTTCAGTTCTTTTGGAAAAATACCTAGCAGGCAAATAGATGGGTTGAGTGGAACTTCCAACCCTACTTTTCTGAGGAGTCTTCACACTGATTTCCATAGTGGTTGTACAAGTCTACCTTCCGACCATCAGTGGAGAAGCGTTTCTTCCCCATAGACTATCCAGCATTTGTTATTGGCTGATTGATGATAGCCGTTCTTTCTGGCATAAGATGGATTCTCAGCATGGTTTTCACTTGCATCTCTTCAATGATCAATGATGTTGAACATTTTTTCATATATTTATTTGCCATTTGTTTCTCTTCATTTGTGAAACATGTATTCATCACAGATGCTCATTTTTGGATTGGGTCTTTGCATTTCAGGAGCCTGATTTTTTTTTTTTAGTTCTTTATATATTTTCTATAGAAGTCCTTTGCCTGAGTGACTGTTGGTTAAGTTTTTTCTCAATTTGTGGGTTTTTTCATTCTGTTGGTGATTTCTTTAGACATGCAGAAACTCCTCGATAAGATGAGAACCCAGTTGTTGATTCTTCAAAGTGTTTTCTGTGCAGTTTTTGTTCATGAATTCTGTTTTCCCCTATATCTTCAAGATTTCCTCCTATTTTCTCTTGCAGTAGATTTAGTGCTTCTGTTTTAATGTTTAGATCTCTAACCCATTTTGATTTTAGTTTAATGCATGGTGATAGACCTGGATCTAGTTTTAATTTTTGGCATGTGGAAAGCCAGTTTTTCCAGCAACATTGTTAAAGAGGCTACCTTTCTTCCAGTGAACATATTTGGCTCCTTTGTTAAAGAAAAGGTGACTGAATGTGTTTGTAATTGTGTCTGCATTTTCTAATCCCTTCCATTGATCCTTGTGTCTGCTTTTTTGCCAGTACCATGATGATTTTATCACAGTAGCTTTGTAGTATAATTTTAAGTCAGATTTTTTAATACTCCCTGGCTTACCTTTGTTGATCATTACTGCTTTGCTATTCCAGGTTTTTCTGGTTCCAAATGAATTTTAAGAACGTTTTCTCTGAGGTATGCTGATGGTATTTTGATAGGGATTGAATTAAATTGGTATTACAAATCAGGGAGTATGGCCATTTTCACAGTGTTGGTTCTTCCTATTCAGAAGCAAGGAATATCTTTTCATTTTCTCAAATCCTCTTAAATTTTTTTTCAAAGTATTGTAATTTTTTTTTTTTTCACTTAGGACAGGGGATACAGGGTCTCACTACATAGATCAGACTCATATCCTGTTTTCAGCCTCCCAAAGTGCTGGGACTACAGGCACACATCACTATGCCCAGTCTCAATCACTATCTCAGCGCACCCTGGGGGGAGGGCCAGCCCTGCACGCTGGGGATTGAACCCCAGCCACTGTGCTCTACCGAAGCAGGCACTTTAGTCCACTGAGCTATCGGGCCATGTAACTTCCATTGCATAGATCTTTTACTTCCTTTGTTAGATTAATTCCTAAGTATTTCCTTCTTTCTTTCTTTTCTTTAATTTTTTTTTTTTTTTTTGGATGGTCTTGTGAAGGATGTTGTTTCTTTTTTATGTTTTCCATGTTTATTGGAATAACTTGATAATGTAGTTTACATGTTGTTAGACAGGAACAATTAAGACTGGAACAGAGCTGATGGGGACTGTGAGGGTGTTGTTTCTTTAATTTCTCTCTCAATGACTTTGCTGTTTGTGTGGAGCAATGCTATTGATTTTTGGGTGTTGAGTTTTTATCCTACTATGCTGTTGAATTTGTTCATTAATTCTAGGAGTTTCTTGGTGGAATTTTTTTGGTCTTCCATGGAGGGTATCATGTCATCTGCAAAAGTGATAGTTTAACTTCTTTATTTCCAATTCTTTTCTTTTTATTTTTCTTTCTTGTGTAATGGCTCCTGCTAGCCATTACACAAGCCATTACACTAGCAGGAACACTAGCAGGGACCATATTGAATAGGAGTGGTGATAGTGGACATTCTTGTCTTGTGTCTGATTTTAGAGTAAAAGCTTTCAGTTTTTCTCCATTTAGAATGATGTTGGCTGTTGGTCTGTCATAGATGGCTTTTATAAGATTGAGGAATAGGCCCTCTATTCCTATTTCCTGCAGGGCTTTTACAATGAATGAGTACTGGACTTTACCAAGGGCTTCTGCATCTATTGAGATGATCACATGTTTTTTGGTTTTGGCTCTGCCCATATGGTTTATTATATTTATAGATCTGCCTATGTTGAGCCATTCCTGCATCCCTGGGGTGAATCCTGCATGGTCATGGTGTATACTATTCCTGATGATTTGCTTCATTCTATTTGCTATTATTTTATTGAGGATTTTTGCATCTATGTTCATTAGGGAGATTGGCCTGTAATTCTCTTTATTTGTTGGGTCTTTCTCTGTTTTTGGTATCAATGTAATACTTGGCTGCAGAAATGAATTAAGGAGTATTGCTACCTTTTTTATTTTATTCAATAGTTAGAGGAGTATTGGGACTAAATCCTCTCTAAATTTCTTGTGGAATTCAGCTATGAATCTATCAGGGCCTGGAATTTTCTTTGTTGGTAAGTTTTCTATTACATTTTGAATTTCATTTTCTGATATTGGGTTATTCAGAGTTTTTATATCTTCTTGATTGCTTTGGCAATTTGCACCTATCTAGAAATCTGTCTAATTCTTCTGTTTTCCATCCTGTGAAAATAAAGATTTTCAAAATATCTATTGATGATCTTCTGAATATCACTGGGATCTACAGTAATTTCACCCTTTTCATTCCTTATTGCTTGAATTTTTTTTTCTTCTTGATGAGGTTGGCTACAGGTTTATTAATTTTATTTAATCTTTCAAACAGCCAGTTCTTTGATTCATTAGTTCTTTATACTCTTTTCTTCATCTCCATTGCATTAATTTCTACTCTAATCTTTATTATTTTCTCTCATCCTTTGACTTTGGGCTTGGTTTGTTCTACTTTTTCCAGATTGGTTAGATGCAGCATTAGGGTATTTATTTGTTCTTGTTCTATTTTCCTAATGTGTGAGTTCACCACTATAAATATCCCTCTGATGACTGTTTTCATTGCATCCCACAAATTCAAGTATGTTGTGTTTGGATTTTCATTGAATGGTAGATACTGTTTAATTTCTAGTTTAAATTCATCTGAAACTCATTGGTTGCTGAGGAGAAAGTTATTAATTTCCATGTGTTTATAGGGTTTTTACAGTTGCTTTTTTCACTAATTTCCAGCTTTATTGAGCTGTAGTTAGATAATATGCATGAGATAATTTCTGTTTCCTTGCATTTACTTATACACCATCTATGGATTAGTATGTGGTCTATTTTAGAGAATGTGTCATGTGCAGCTGAAAAGAATATGTATTCAGATATTGTTGGTTGGAACACTCTGAAAATGTGCACTAAGTCCATTTGTTCAAAGATTTACTTAAATCCTGCTACCTTTTTGCTAATTTTTTGTCTAGTTGATCTATCTCTTTGAGATAATGGGGTATTAGGTCCCCTGTTAAAATTCTGTTATTGGTGGGCCGGGGAGATGGTTCAATAGAATAAGCACTTGGCTGGCAAGTGCAAGGTCTTGAGTTCAATTCCCCAGTATCACAAAAATAAATAAATAAATACATAAATACATAAATACATAAATACATAAATACATAAATAAAATTCTGTTATTGGTTATCAGACTTTTTTCATGTCCTTTAAAATGTGTCTTATATAGTTAGCTGCTTCTATATTTGATGCATACATATGTATGACTATCATCTCTTCCTCTTTTTTTTGTTTTGTTTTGTTTTTGTGGGACCAGGGTTCGAACTCATGACTTTGCACTTGCCAGGCAGGCACTTGTGCCATGGAGCTATCTCCCCAGCCCCATCTCTTCCTCTTGAAGTTTTCTCCTAGCCACTATATAGTAGCCTTCTTTATTTCATTTCATCATTCTTGATTTGAAGTTCACATTGTCTGTGAACAGAAAGCTGCCCCCTGCCCCCTGCTTTTTTTTTTTTTTTTTTAGTTCCTGGTGCGTGTAGCATTGTTTTTCATCCTTCAACTTTCAGCTTCTGAATTTCCTTTTGAGTTAAGTGTGTTTCCTGTATATAGAACATTGTGGATTTTCTTTCTTGATCCACTATGCCACCCTATTTCTTTTAATTGGTGAATTAAGGCCATTTACATTAGTGGTTATAATTGATATGTATTCACTTATATTTGTCATGTTATTTTTCTGTTGTTGGTTCCCTACTTCTCCTGTGTTTAATTTCTTACTATGTTTGGTGGTTTTTTCTGTTGTTGTTTTTGGAGCTGTGCTTATTTTTATCTCTTTCTAGGAGATCTCTCAGTACTCTTTGTAAGGTTGGTTTGGTGGCTATGAATTTCTTCAGTTGTTCTTTGTTTTGGAAGTATTTTACTTGTCCATTAATTTTGAAAGAGAGTTTTGCAATGTTTAGCAATCTGGGGTGGAATAGACAAAGAGTGGATGCCCCTCAAAGATCAATCATTCACATGTCCACCTGGCTATACCTCTTATGGGAACTTAGGCATGACTTAGCTAATGAGGGTGTGAGCCCTCTGTTATGCCATGTGCTGATTGCCATGGAGCTGCAGGTGATGGCCTGTCTTGTTACTCTTCTGTCACTGCTGGGACAAATACCTGACACACAAGCTTAGGGAAGGAAAAGTTTATTTAGCTCACAGCTACTGGAGATTTCATAATTTAAAGCAGCCTGAATTACATAGCAAGACCTCAAGACTCTACGCCGCCGTGTCAAGGATGATTCCCTCTTATTATGGTTTATGTCTAGTTGTCCCCACAAAGCCTCATGTAATCATAGGGCAGGGACTTCTAGAGTTTGAGACTTGAGTCATGATCCACTGGGATTATGTGTTTTAGTACTGATGGGGTTATTGGTCTGAGTATGGCTGGGATTATTGGTGTAGCCTAAGGTGGATAAGTTAAGGCAGAGAGCCTGAATGTAATATAAAGAGAGACAGACATTGTCTGTTGCTCTTTACACCCTGGTTGGTCAGTTGCCTCTATCGAGATTGTTGCTGTTCCACCACCATAAACTGGATGCTCTCTGCTCTGTTCCACTCAGCCTTGGGCCAGCTGAATATGGACTGAAGCCTCCAGTAACTGTGAGCTAAATAAACCTTTCCTTCCTTCATTTTGAGTGTCGGGTATTTGTCCCAGCAATGAGTAAAAAGTAACTAAGATACCTCTATACCTCCAAGAGACCAGAGCCTGGGGTTGGGAGGGGGGGGGGGACGTCTGATAGTGTTTACTGTCAGTTTAACAGTTTGAGCCTCTCTGGCTCCACCCTTCTAGCTTCACCATGGTCTTCTGGCCCCACCCCTCAAGCCGCTCACTGCTCCTCCAGCAGCGTCTGCCCCCATGACCTACATGAGGCTTTGAGGGGACAACTAGACCCAAACCCTAACAAGGCACAGTCAACTACCACAACCACAGCTTCCCAGAGTTGGTGCACAGATAGAGCAGCCTATTGCTTATGCTGTCTGTTCTACTCACTCACACACTCATTCAGCAGGCAGTAAGAGGCTAAACCTTCCAGACCTCTTCCTTTGAGTGTGGCCTTAACTGACAAGAGTTAATCAAGCTCTTCTGCTTGAGCTGGGCAGGGCTGACAGACAAACTGCGGTGCCTCCAGGGAGTCTTATCAGAACCAGGCAGGCAGACGGACACACAGATTATATTCTTCTCCCTGTGGGGTCCAATGTGAGCCACTTGAGCAGGGAGCCAGAAATCCTCCTCTAGACCTCCAAGGGAACTAGAAAAAATTTAAGGATGCACCTTCCTGTCAGAATCTGGATTGGTCCCTACTCCATCTGAGAAAGCCACAACTGGTGACCAAAGAGGTCAACACAGCTGGTCTTCCTGGCCAATGTACCAGATGCAATGACAAACAGAAACACTGAAATGACACCTGGGATTTAGAGGCAGATTTATTTATGTCCATAGGTACTGATCTCTGCTAGTCTAGGGCTTATATGAGATAAGAAAGCAGGAAGTACAGAGGCAGAATGGATTGTCAACTGGGCTTTGGTTTATACGTGCATCATAATGACCAGCAATGCATCACAGTGACCAGTTATGCATCACAGTGACCAGACATTTCGAAGAGACAGGAGCAACTAGAACTAGAACAGGAACTGTTATTTGGGCAATTAACAAACTGAAGCATATTGGCTTAGGGGGCACTTTTTGTTACACGATAAGTGACAAATGATGACCCTCTTTCTGTCCCTTGTATTTTATCCAAGCTACTCACCCTTAGGGTGGGCAGCACTTACACCCTTAATCCTAGATCCTAGAGTTGCATCCTTGATCTTTGTGTCACACATCCTAGACCCAGCCACCTCCACAAGGCCTTTCCACATGAGGCTTGGTGGAGGGACACCTAGATACAAGCCATAACAAATACAGGAGAGAGAGAGAGAGAGAGAGAGAGAGAGAGAGAGAGAGAGAGAGAGAGAGAGAGAGAGGAGAGAGGAGAGAGAGAGAGATTAGATAGAACAAAAAAAGGTAAGGTGAATACAGCTATTTCAA
Source organism: Capromys pilorides (assembly GCA_004027915.1). NCBI lineage: Eukaryota > Metazoa > Chordata > Mammalia > Rodentia > Capromyidae > Capromys > Capromys pilorides. The sequence goes on from PVKN010006520.1 coordinate 22,324, forward strand.
GAAAAACTATACTGTAACAAAGTTCTCAGTGTGTCTGGTTACAGTCTCTGCTGCCTACCATTTATGTCACCAGATACTTTCTATCTTTTTCCACAGTCCTGACAGTAGCACCAGAAAGACATGTGCTGTCTACATTCTCCCTATGGGATGGATTGGAAAGGTACAACTCAGGGAAATCATGCACAAGTCCAACTCAAAGAACACGGCCAGACTTCTGCTATTCCCTTGGTGCATTCATCTCTCTGAACAAGAAGTTGGCAGGGACCCCATCCCTCCACATATTGATAGGGTTGGCTGAGAGACTCTGTTCCAATCCTGGGTGTCTCTCCCAATGATGCATTCTTCAGCTGAGTTACTGAGCATCAACTGCGAGCTGGACACTAATAGACACCAGAGCAGAAGCTGTGCACAGGACAAAATCCAATCCTTTATGCTGCTGCAGAGCCCACAGACCCCATCTGCTGCAGGTGAGCAACACAGAGGAAAGGAAGAGCAGAGTGAGGGAAGCAGGAATAGGCTGATAGGGAGTCACTGCCAAGACACCTAAAAGAATGAGACAGCAAGAGAGGCACAAGTGTCTCAGGGATGTCAAAGTCCAGCTTAATCAGAAGACACAAGGCCAGAGAAAGGGCCACAGGACATGCAGCTGAGCTGTGCAGTTATAAGACACATTACACACTGTTTGGCTCACCAGCATTTGCTCTGCCTGTGGGGTGGACCCAAAGGAGGGCTGCATTGCACATGAGCACATGACAGAAGACACAGCCAAACTCAGCCCAGTCCTCCCTCTGCAATCATACAGGACCCACTGTCAGCTGGCCACAGATTCATTCACCAAACAATGAATGGCCACGTATGTGGGACTGGTGTGTACTGGCAGCCTGGAGCTTCCTGAGAAAGACTGAGCTGCTGACGTGCTCAAAACAGCACAGTTTAATTGCTGTCATCTTCGCTTTTTTAAAATGAAAAGGCAAACAATATCATTTGTGTAGGTATGGACTTAATATACGAATACATTTGTATGTCACATTAAACAACAGAATGATAGTGGATTAAAGCACCTGCAAGCAGGTGCAAGGGCCGGGGGTTCATACTCTGGAGTATGCTGAGATGGCAATTGAGACAGGGCATGGTGGTGCATGCCTCTAAACCTAGCTCTTGGGAAGCTATAAACAGGCAGATCACTGCAAGTCCAATCTAGTAGTGAGAGCCTGAACACCCTGTAGACCCTTCCCTAAAATATCATAAATAAATACATAAATAAACAAACAAACAAGTAACAGAGCAATATACAAAACCACAAGTAAAACTGTCCCATTTCACCTCAGCCCAGAATCTCAGTGTCTATATGGTGATGTGTGTCCTTCCAGCCTGCAGTACCACTACTTACTTTATAATGGTGCAAAACCCACACACATCTGATGAAAACTGCTCTTTGAATTTTGAGTTTGGATCTTTCCCCTGGCTGGTGCTCTATGGTCAGATCTTCTCTCAATGCTCAACAGCATGAGGGACAGCAGCCCCCAGGTGGACCTGTGGCCCTAGGATTAAGGGAGACATCCACTCCCTGGAGTGTGTGCTGAAGCCAGGATGCTCAGCAGGTGGGATGGATCCAGTGCATTCCCACCTTGGAATATTTTCATTTTACAGAGAGGTTGAAGGATGTCACCCCATCCTGAGTTGAGGAGCATACGTGTATACACGTATACAGACATGCACAAGCATACACAATGACTTGGACTTGCATGCTTATGTCATTTTTTTGCTGATCATTTCCTATTTCATTATGCCTTGGAAATTCTTCCAAATCATTATGGGGGCTTTCAGGTTAGCTCAGTGGTTTAAGCACCTATGTGGGCAATCCCAGTCAGGCACAGGGGATGGCAGTTCGATCCCCAGATTCACCATTAAGGTAGCCTGAGCCAGCCAAAAAAAAAAAAATCCTTCCCAAATCACTATGAATATTTATTTATTTGTCCTTTTAAAATGTGTGATGTCCCATAGAAAGACAGAGGTATATTATTTAACCACCTTCTTGTTGAGGAATGGTTGCGATGTTGCCAATTTTTCACTCCCACTCCCACCCTCTATCCAAACAACTCTTCCCTTTAACACACACCAAATAGTTCTTTCTAAGCTATACGCAGGGCTGCCCATTTTCCTGCTCAATCCCACCTTACTGGTTCTGGCTCATCCTGCTGGTTCATCCGGATCTTTTTTAACCCTGTTGTTGGTTTATTAGCAATTCCTTACAACTTTATGACACCTGTTAGTTTAATGAGCATGCTTTCTCTGCAGTCATGTAAGCCAATAAAAATATTGAACAGGAAACATCAGCAGGGACATCCTTCTCCCTCACTTCAGTTCAAGCCAGGGGTGCTAAGGATCAGCGTGGTTACCCATGACTAGTTCAAGTTTCCTCTGAGTAGAAAGGAAATTACAACAAACTCTGTCAGGTGTTTTACAAACATATATGCTGAGCATTAACCCAGGCCTCTACAGTACTTAGGTAATTCTGGAAACAAGGCCACAGGGCAGGTGGCAGATACGTGTACAGTGGCCACTTTGCAAAACAGGACAGACTGCGTTCAGCTGGACACGAAGCAAGGTGCACTGAAGTCAACAGGAGGATGGGACAGAAAGTAGTGCTTTGTTTGAGTCTCAAGGGACAACTTCATGAAAGCTGCATCATGGAAGACCATAGGCTTTTGCCACTAAAAGACCTGACAACAGCGGTTAGTTTGGTCTCTATTGGCTGTTTGAAAATCTGAATAACTTACTAAGGCCTATTTTTTGCCATCTAACGTGACTATTGGCTGCCTGAAGGCGTTCTTGGAAGCCCTTGTCCCAAACCGGTGCCAACAGTGACGTGTGGTCGCGTGGTGCCTCTCTCTGCTGCCATCTGCTGTTTATAAGGAGTAACTGCAAAGCACTTTTTTGGTTTGCTTGGGTTGGGTTTTTTTTTTTTTTTAATTTTTTATTACTTTTAATAAGAAATAACAATGAGATAGTTTCAAAACATGTTAGTAGTGTACCCCAATAATTAATACAATGCATATTGCTGTCCTTGTAGTAGTTATTCAGAATACAGGATGCAGACATGATAATTTTTCTAATCATTATTGGTATAAAAATTTCTTCTCATTGAACTAAGAGAAAGTAGTTGTATACATAACCCAATATTCCATAATCGTAGTGGGTTATTGGCAGAAGCTGTTGATTTAAGCCTTTTACAGCTCAGCATGCTAATCTAGCTTTACTTTTTATGCTTTGTGGTTAAACTTTTCTGCTGGGTGGTTAAGGGCAAGTTAAAGCAAGACCTGCATAACAAAACATGTAGCTTTGTATCTCCCAAGGTCAGTCAAATCCCTTCAGGATTTACTCTAAAGCCATGTACAGTGCTTTGTAGAACTGCTGTCAGTGTCAATCATCTGGATGAGTCATGGCCATTGTTTGACCAGTTTGCTATCTGTGAAAATCTGACAGAATGTTTTCTCTCTAGGTGACCCTCCTTAGGCACACTATACATCATTTATCCCTTTCCTCTGTGGCCCCATAATATCCTTGAACAGAAAATTTGGGACACCACTGAATTATAGGATGTTACAGCACAGGTTCTCTTACGTCCTGAGTCCTCACTGACCTTGAAGAGCTAGGGCCAAAATATTGGTTGTCTTTGTAGCCCTTCTCTATTTTTTTTTGGGGGGGGGGGTCTGTAAATTTACATTCTTAACTCTCCAGGAGAGAAGCTTAGTGATATTATTACTCCATAACATAAGTACTTGAGTTTAATATCACTGTCTTTCTGAATATCAAACATCTTAGACTTAACTTGGAAATCACTTTAATCCTTTCAATCCCCTGGGGCATCTTAAGACATTTCTCTCTTGGAGCAGCCGTATTTATATTTCTATGAAAACCTCCTTGTTCCCATTGCTCTGGGGTTTCTATTTCTAAAATATGTATATACTTAATTCACTGCTGTTTTGTCAGAGTAGCCATAAAAATCACAGACACTATATTCTCCCACAGATGGTATAATAAACTCCTATACTCTCTTAGATACACTTAGTAACTTTCTGCAGGTTTTAGTTGGGCTTCATTAAGAATTCCATCTTTGGATTTGCCATCTAGGACCATGAAGGTCAATAAGGTTAGATTACCTCTTTCTCAACAGTCAACCATGGTGGAGGGATTTCCACATTTAAATGAATGCTTGAAATAATTACCTAGCACTAGAATGGCAGCTCTCTAAAGTGTCAGAATTACTTGTTTTAACTCACTTGTATTCTTAAGAAGGGAAGTTACCACTCAAGAATTTCAGACTATTAGGGCATGATAACACATGCCTATAATTCCAGTGCTTTGGAGGCTGAGGCAGGAGGATCACTGGGAGTTTTGGTTAGATGGGCTCCAAAGTGAGTTCAAGGCCAGCATGAACTGTATAGTGAGACTCTGCCTTGAAAAAATCAAAACCTTTTTTTAAAAAAATAAGAATTTCAGACTTTTTTTATGAATTGTGACATCTTCTTTTCAAACTCTAAAAACATGGGTTTGAGAGAATTTGTGGCACGAGAACTCAAGAAAATATTTTCCCATTTGCCTCACCTTTTCCAAAAGAGAGAAGCCCTCAATTTGAGCAGATCTACACACCCACATGCACAGCGGCACTCTATGATAACGCAAAAATGAGAGCAAGCCAGAGTCTGTGATAGGTAGCCAAGGTGGATCAGCGAAGTGTGAGGGATCGACGCAGTGGGCTACCGTTCAGCCTTGAAAAAAGCAAGGCAGCACGGGTCCCTGCTGCAACCTGAGTGAACCGGGAAGGCTTCATGCTAAATTAAGCCAGACACAAAAGGACAAATATAGGACTCCATTTATGCACTCCCACACTCTAAACAAGCGGCCTGTTATTCTGTCTTTATGGAAGTCAGAAATGGACACCTTTTACGGCTAGAATTCTTCTCCTCCTCCTTCTCTTCTTCCTCCTTTTCCCCTTCTTCCCCTTCTCCTTCTCCTTCTCCTTCTCCTTCTCCTTCCCCTTCCCCTTCTCCTTCTCCTTCTTATTCCTCTCTCCCTTCCCCTTCCTCTTCTCCCATGATTTTCTCTTGGCTCATTCTGCATTCTGAAGGGGAACACAATTATGGTAATAGACTTATCTTATGAGACAATTATATATTCTTCTCCAGAAAACAGAAAACTAAAAGTGACAAATGTCAGTATATTGACTCTCTGAGTTGCTTATGTGTTGATAATTTAGTAAAGTGACAATCTCATTCATCCAGAGAACTACACAGTAAGACCGAGAAGATTTATGAGAAAACTCAGTTGAATCCAAGGATGACCTAACTGAAGGAACATCAAATAATTTTAGACTCACAAACATATCATCAAGGCTCTGAAGGAGTCCTAAACTCTAGAACTCAGGCCTTGGCTCTACAATTTTCCAGAAGGAAATGAGAGCAAGAGCAGTTCAATGTTGTCATATGCTAGAGCTGTAAGAGGCTGGACAAGGGGAAACTCCTGGATATTTCTGAGCAACAAAACACACAATCAGAGCCAGGCCTCAGAAGAATGGCTTTGACTTAAAGACAACTATGTAAGAAGAAGGATTGAAGGAAGGTAGGGCCATTACTTGGAAGGCAACTGGAGCTGGCAGATATAGAAATATGTAGCCAAGCTAATTTGGTGAGAGAAGAAAGAAATGCATGTTAAATAATGTTTTTTTAATTGCAATTTGGCAAAAGACCAATCACAGAGGATGAGAGAGAGAGGAGAAATGTGACTAAGTTTGCATGGCTGGGCCATAAGAAAGAGAAACCAGAAAGTCAAAGGCGCCTGCATCATATGACAGTCTGACCTGAGACAAACTCAAAATCAGGCATGAACAAGGCAGGGGATGAAGCAGGTATTAGAAAGGCCCTACTAAAACATAAAGCAGTCAGCGAAGGCTTAGTGTGGCTGGGTGTGGTGAAGCAGCAGAATGCTGGACATGGGTTTCATGCCAGCACACACACACACACACACACACACACAC
>PVKN010006521.1:0-28359 GCA_004027915.1 Capromys pilorides
ACTCGTTATATATGAAAATTTTATATCCTATTGACAGTTCAGTTTCCTATTAAGTATGCATTGTTAATATAATAAAATTCATAAAATTAAAAGTAATAATTCATCAATAGAAATACTTCTAAAAATAAATGTGCATGTTACACACTTTCATAATGTGTCTTTTCTAAAAATTTGCCATGGTGCCCACGGGGTTACTACAAAGACACACAGACTGTTCATGCTTTGCAAGACCTTAAGGTTCTTTTACTGTACACATCTTCAACACATAATTAACAAGAAGCTTCGGAGGGCAGTGGAAAGTGGATCTTCTGCAAGAACATGAAATTTAGCCAACCAAATGATGTCCAGGATACTCATACTTTGGAAATGCAGCAGACTCTACTGTGAAACTCTGGACCAAGTTCATGCTCTTATCCAGTGAAAAATTTAGTGTGCAAACAGAGCAGAGAGCATTCTAAAAGGCCAATATTAGCCAGGCACGGTCGCATACATCTATAATCCCACCATTTGGAAGGCTGAGGCAGGAGGACTTCCATGAGTTCAAGGCTAGCTTGGACTACATCGTGAAGTCAAGGCCAGCCTAAACTATAATGAGCTTGAGACCCTGTCTCAAAACAACAACAATAAATGCAAATGTTATTATATGCCAAATGAACAGTTTAAAAAGTAACAGAAGGGAAAGAATTAGGCTTTCTTCTTTTTCCAGTTCCCAGACACTTGTTTGTGTGGCCCCAGAAAGCTCCCTTGCAGGCAGACAAAGAACAGACAGGGCCAGCAGGTTGGGCCCACATTTAGGCATCTCAAACCAAATAAGCATGCGCTTTGCTTTACCACTAAAGACCTGTGAGTTTACAGCAATGATTGCTCACAACAGAACTTTATTAATGATTTTACTAGCATTTTACAGTTTACCAATTGGCAATTAATTACTAATAATTTAAGCAATCGACAAATGAATGACCCCTTCGGATAGACAATACAACAAGAAAAAATGTGCACAAGACAATAAGAGCCTGCTTCTGATGGAGGATAACCCTGTATCTTATTTCACCTTTCCACAGCTAAGGTCACTGTGTCAAACATTAATTTTTATAATTAGCATGGTAAACAATAAATGCAAAATATAAAATTTAGAATTCAAATTGCGTATCCCTCTTTTTCCGCAGGGTCACTATGAATATCTGATCTTTTAAAGACTGTAACTATTAAGGTTGATTAGGTTGAAGGAACCATGTGGATTGAGTTTTTTGCTTCTTTGAAGACTGACTTGGACTTGTTCTTAATCTAGAGGCTGCCTAGGCTGCCCAGCATTCTGGCCACTCTACTATGCCAGACAGCAGAATTCTTGTTATGTAGGTTTGGAAAGAAACTGCTACAGTTCAAACTTGAAGGGCTGGGGCCTAGTGGGAGGTCTTAGGTTAGCAGGCACACACTGTTGGGAAGATGTGTCTAGAACTTTCAAAAGCATCATAGTAGCTGTGCCAGCCCTGCCCCCGGGGGGCACTGAGGCAGCAACTGAGTCTGAGTTTGGTGGTTCATGCCTATGATCCCAGCACTTGGGAGGCTGAAAACAGGAGGATCACCACAAGTCTGATCTGTGTAGTGAGACCCTGTAGATCCTGTACTAAATACATAAAAAAAGAAAACTCAAAACAATGAGTAGATATAAAACTTTCCTCTTCGTAAGTTTAGTATCACAAATACTGTGTAACAGTAAAAAGTGACTAATATAGAAGCCAAAATATTTATTTCCAAAATATACACAATCCTTGAGCTGGAGATAACTGAATGCAGCAGAGCTCTTTTCTTTTTTTGCCTAAAACCAAACTAGAGACAAATGCAAAAGGTCTTTCTAAGCCAACCATGGTGGCACTCGGAAGGTGGAAACAAAAGAAACACATCAGGTTTGAGGCCTGCCCAAGGTACGCAGTGAGTACAAGGACAGCTTGAACTACACAGTGAGACCCTGCCTCTAAATCAATCAATCAATCAATCAATCAATCTTTCTTCTTCCTTTCTGCACTAATGACTAGATTAAAATTCTGTCACAGTGCTTACCTCTCAGCTCGGACACAAGGGATCAGAGGACCTCCAAACAGCCTTTTCCCATAAATGTACCTTTCCACAGCTTTCTGGACTCCACAGACTGGGACATCTTTGTCTTAGTCCTGTCACTGCCCTAAAATTCATTGCTCTTTGCTGAACTATTAAAGGTCGAGTCTCTAAGCCACAGCGTGGAGTGACTTTTCTCCTGTGAGATGTGCACTGCACACTCAGTAATCTTGGCATCTTTTCTTTCCTTGTCCATTGTTATAGGAATCCATCTTAGCTACCAACTTAGGATGGTTGGGGAAAAATACAACTTCTTTTCCTTTATTCTGAAGACTCAGGTGGAACTTTCTGAAATAATTCCACTTGCTCGGGGACCTACAGTGGCTACAGAAGCCAGTTTTAGTGCAGACACCCTCCTGGGCCTACTTCAGGTCATCCTCGCTGCCTGTGATGGTCCTTCCCTAATCATGCAGGTGGCGGGCTTACTGACCAACTGTAAATCTTGATACAAACACCATCTACATGGAGAAGCTCACCTGTACCACCTTCTGTGAAACATCTACACTTTCCTTGATGTAAATAGTGTATCATTCTTCATTACTTTGTATTTTCTTAAGCACTTACTTTACAATTTTTTTAATTTTACCTACTTAAAAGTCATTACGATCATTCCTTTCTATGTATATTCCATGGCAAGAATTTTAGTCTATATTGCTTTCTGACCTGAAAACATGCCTGGCACACAGCAGTGTCAAAGGGTTATGCAAGTACAAATGAATAAACAAAACAAGACCAACAAATGGATGAGCTTTATTTAGCAAAAACAAATCTTACCACTTTGATTATATAGAATGCTATTCACTGGTCATATGCAAAGTATCCCAATGTCAAATAAAAGATAAGCAGTTGTGATATTCTCTTGTCTCCAATCTTTCATTTTCTATTTAACTATTCAAAAATATGAAAAGCAACAAAATGTGATAGCCTTGGGGACAGCTTCTGTGTTTCCTCTGTACAAAAGCAAGTCTGTTATTTATTCCTTTATTTAATGCTGAGCTGAGACCAGCTCACAGGGGAAAATAAAAATTTATGTGGCCTAAATCAGCACTAAGTATGGCTTTTATTTCACAATCAAACATCACTGCTTAGCCACATGTGATGGTGCACACTAGTAACCCAAAGCTCTCAGGAGGCTGAGGCAGGGGGACACAGTGAGTACAAGGCCAAACTCTGGGCTACACAGCACGTTCACAGCCAGCCTGAACTACACTTATACAGCAAGACTCTATCTTAAAACATCACTCCTCATTGAGCTGTGACTGGTGAATATGCCCTTATCACTCAGCAGGACACGCTGGCAAACTGAGCAACTCACCCAGGTACTCGCCATCTCCCAAGCAGTGATTCTGGCTTCCTTCTAGCTTTCATTTATGATGCTAAGGAGGTGTAGTACATGTTCCCACGACAGTCATCTTGCTGGTAAGCATCTTCTAGAATCACGATTTGCAGTGACCCTTAGAGACAGCATTCTTACGTTTCCTGTTTCTACTTCGCCTCTGCCATGTGTTAGCTGGTTTCTTGCCACTTTAAAAAAATACCTGAAATCATCAACTTATGGAAAAGAAAGGTTTCATTTGGCGCAGTTTTGGAAGTGTCACTTCCTGGCTCGTTGGCCCTGTTGCAGCAAATTATGGTGGGCGATGTAGCAGAGCAAACTGTTTACCTCAGAGCTGGGAAGCAAAAGGGGAGAAGAGACCAGGCAAGGGTCCTATACTGTCCCCCTCCAAGGTTACTCCAGCAATCTGAAGACCTCCCACTAGGCCCACCACTCCCCAAGAACCTAGGCTGGGAACCAAGCCTTCAACACACAGGCTATAGGGAATGCTCCAGATCAAACCATGGTGCCCATCAAGCTCCGCTGACTGAGAGAGTGGTCAGTCTGTTGGACCTTGTGGGGCTGAGCCCTCAAACTGCTGCTGCCAACTGCTCCACATTAAAAGAAACATTTATATTTTCTAACTTCATTTCACAGGTGCCAAGCAGGGATAATGAAGGTCTGTCTTGTTATCCATGTTGGCGATCCAAGGAAGTAATGCTAGTTTGGAAACCTGAAAAGCCACAGCCAAATGTAAATTTTCTGTTGTGTCTAGTTCTTCTTGTCCTCTCATCTTACCCACTGTCATTCCCAAGCATCTGTCTTCACAATGCCTTGCACCCAGTTAATAATTAATGAATAAGTAGACCAACTGCTTCTTTGAGGTCTAGAAGTACACTAACTGCCTGTTCCTTACACCAAAGAGTAAGTGATTCTCCCCACCTCCAACCATGAGCAAGGTATAGCACTTCCTTCTTAGATCATGTGTGTTTCTCATCAACTCCTTTAAAATCTCTGGCCCCAAACAGAAACAAAACAATGAAGAACTTTATTTTATTGGCTTTTTTAAAAAACAGGTCTTGCTTTGTACTTCAGGCTGGCCTTGAACCCACTACATAGCCCAAACTGGTCTCAAACTCACAGCAATCCTCTTTCTTAGCCTCTCAAGTATTAGAATTATAGGTGGGCATCAACACACCTGGCTAATGTACGATTTTTTTTTTTTAATGTATGATTTTTGACATTAGAAACCACAAAACTTATCTCCTCAGACTGTGTCCAAATATTAAGTAAGCTTAATATACTATATAATAATATGTAAGTAAAGAATATTTTGCAACTTTAGTTTTTTAGTCAAATTAGAACCACAATTTTATTTTTCAACAGAGAACAGGACTACAAATTCCATCTTGCAAAACTGCACTTCAAGGACTATAACAAAATCAAATATTCTTAGATTGAAGAATACTTTTTGAATCCCTAAGGAAACAGGCATTCTTACTGGGCCATCAGCATTTCCCAGTGATGTTAGGTTAATCGGGTTTCTGTGGATGTGCTGACCTACACGGAAAGGCCCTGAGGAAGAGCTTCACATCATTCACTGCATGGGCTTTCTTAAAATGCTAATGTGTACATAAATTTTCACACATTCCATTTCATTCCTGTTAGAAGGAGGCATGTGTAAAGCCTGTCTGTTAGAAGATTGGATTCCTAAGGGTCACAAAAGGACCCAGTACCACTTGTGGCCTCATTTCCCTCCATCCCCCAGGACCTCACTACTATTTCTGGATATTCATTCAACAGCCATCAATACAGTGTCCACAGAAATGTCACACAGCACCACACCCAAGTTCACCAAGCCAAGTTCACCAAGCCTCAGAGGAAGTCCTAGCAGGCAGCCCCAAACCTCAAGACTTAGGAAACAAGTTTCAGATCATCTCTGATAATGGAGATTTGCTCCCCCTAAAAAAAGTTTCCTTTTCTTTTTTGTATTTAGGACAGGGTTTACAGGGTCCCACAACACAGACTGGACTCATAGTGATTCTCCTGTTTTTCAGCCTCCCAAAGTGCTGGGATTGTAGGTGTGCGCCACCACACCCAGTCTCCATTGCCATCTCTGCACACCTTGCAGATGGGGCCTGCGTAGCACGATGGGGATCGAACCCTAGCTGCTACACAGGCACTTTAGTTCCCTGAGCTATCAGGCCAGCCCTCCAACAAAGGTTTCTAAGAGCCAATGGTTTAAGCCACGGAAAGTTCCCAAAACTATGTGCTGACAGCTGAGCTGTGAACAAACCTAGAAGGAAGAGAAGCTGGAGGGAGAGAAAGGCAAAGCTGTGGTGTGAGCCCCTGAAAAGAAGCACAAAGCCCATGGTAATCTCTAAGAATGACCAGACCTGCAAGACCAGGGCATAGACAACAGAAGCCCCCATAGACATGGATGACAAAAGGAGCCACTGTGGCTCCCACTGCCGCAGCCCCATGACAGTCTCTCCAGGGCTCACTCCAGAGCAGTGTCTGAACTAAGCAGATGTCCCTGTCCTAACAGCCCTCTTCCCTTGAGCCACGCCACACAACTGCCTGTGCTATTTGATTAACGTACGTTCTCCACCTCCTTGATGCTGCCTGGTCACTTGTACTCATGTTACCAACCCTCTAAGTCCTGCTGATGCGGATGGGAACCCCACCAACTTCTCATTGAGATCTCTCACCTTCTTTGCAGCTCTCTAAGAGTCTCACATTGTCTGGAGTCTCTCCAGCTGCCTTTAGGCTTTCTGATCACTTTGTGTAGCACTGTCGCATGTACCCTGTCATGTGAGTAACAGAGCAGGGCCACACTAGAGAAAGAGTCTAAAGAACAAGGTCATAGAATGTTGGGGCTGGTGAGGACATCATTTGGTCCCTGCTTGATCTGGAGTAAGCCATGGGAGAGGCTGACAAGGAATTTTCGGAAGAGAACACTGGCACCAATCTCTAGTCCAATGCTGACTTACCAGCCATGACATTTACACATTTGGTGCATGTAAAGTCATTATTAGGGCTTAGATCTAGCATGTCCCTAAAAAATCTCATGTGTTCAGAAGTAAGCTTTTAGAAGGTAGCTGTGTCGTCAGTGGACTGATCCACTGATGGGTTCTTAGCTGGGCCAGGTGGGTCACCAGGGTTGTGCCTGTGGCAGGAGCACCTGCTTCGCTGGTCCTCCCTTCTCTCCCTGCCTCTTTATGTCACAAAATGAGCAGCTTTGCTCTGCCAGGCTGGTCCACAATGCTGTCTCTGCCTTAGAATCAGCCAAACATGGACTAAGTGCCCTGAACCATAAGCCAAATAAACCACTCCTCCTTTTATTTGTGGGCATCAGGATTTAGTCCCAGCAACAGAAAAGTGAATAAGAACAGTTACCATAGTTGAGCAGAAATGTTTCCCCTAGAAATAACCTATGAATCTCACTTTTTACAATAGCAACCTGGGCTGTTTTTTATTAGTACCTGTTTTTGCAATACATAATGATAACACTCATCAGGAGGAGCTGGTTAGATGTACACCTTCCTTCTTTTTACTTTCCTGTCCCTTTCTGACTGATCTCCTTTGTGACAATGTGGTTTAACACCATTCTTCTCTGAGTAAGTGACAGGAACGAGGGAGCACTGCATGAGGGGCAATGGCCCTTGGTTGGGGACAGGAGGTGACAGAAGAGACTGCAGACACATGCCCAATCGCCCCTCGTCAAGTGACTCAATCTGTGCCCTGCAAGAAACGAGAAACAAGTAACCACACACAAATCCTCATTGTGAGAGATGAAGGAGAAAGTCTCGTTAGGCCAGTCCGGTGCGTCTGCTTAGCCTCCTATAGGTCACTGCTGTGAGTACAGGCATCCGGTTCAAAAACCAGCACGGGTTCAGGTGCCCTTCCACACCTCTGACCTGAAATTTGTTCTCTTCTCTTTCTCCCTTTTTTGTTATGAAATGTTCATTTTTGACTGTCTTCCTGTCTTTGCTGGCTCAGTTTGTAACCATCACTGGCTTCGTGGTGGCGGGTGACAGCTCACTCACAGCCCTTTCCGGGCCGTGGGAGGTTGTGTGTGTGTCATCTCACCATCCACAGCTCACAGCGAGGGGTCCCTGCAGGACCCCACCAGGCAGTCTTCCTGGGTGTTGGGTCAGGCCCTGGTGGCTGGAGAGGAGACTCCTCTGCAGCAAGCCTTTGCCTGTGAGCCACTCTGCCCCTGCCCCACTGTGGAGCAGCCTCCTGGCTTCTTTAATTAACTCAATCCACCCAACCACAAGCTTTAAATAATTGAGTACCTTGGTAACCAGTGTTCAAACACTTGAAGAATTGCAGTTGCAAGTACATTCTAGCCTTCTAATTCCAGTTAAAAACATTCCACTCTCTCTTACAGCTCAAAAGCTGAGGCTACACCAACATGGGTATTTGAGAAGAGAAGATGCTTAGGTCATCAAGGATGGGAGGGAGTCAAATTTACACAAGGGGAATCGTTTCATACTATCAACCTGCAAACTGCAAAACAAAAGGAAAAGATAGGTGAATGCCTAAAGGAGGCTTCCTGAGAGTCACGTGGTGATTTCATCTGCACCGCAAATGTGACCACGGGAACTCGTACATGAAAAAGAAATCTAAAAACAGAAACCACCCAGATTGACTCCAGACTAACTTATTAACATTAGCTGAAGAGACTTATTTCTTGTTATTCTTTGATCGAATACTAAGTAGCCTAGAGATAAATTTATAAAACACAAAACAAATATTTCTGCTTCTTTTTTTTCTTTTAGCTTTCCCACTATCTTCTATAATTTTAAATTAGAAAACAGCACTATGGTCTAGATGCCCTGTATTAGCATGAAAGTTGAAATATTTAAAACTATACTTTAAAAAAATCCTATATTTAAATTAGGATTTCATCTCTCATTAAATGCTGATCATAATGAAAAAAAAAGTTTAAACATATTCATCCAATGGCAGCTTAGTCCAGAGCATTCATATTCTCACTATCAAATTCATTTTTCCTATTCATTTACAAGTAATCTGAAAACACCGTAGATGTCTAAATTAAAAAAAAAAAAGAAAAATACTGCTCCAGAACCACTTCAGAAGATGGCAAGGAAAAAAAAAAGGCAAAAGGTACATGCAAAAGGATTACAGAAGATGGCAAGAGAGAAGGGATAAGAGAGTTTGAAGTGAGGAAATACTTGGAGAGGGGTTAATAGCAATGTGTTCCTTACTGTGATGAATGTTTTATTTGTTTTACGTTAAACATTCACTGTACTTCCTTATTGCGCAGCATACTTATCCTTTAAGGCTAAATTCTGACGTCTCTCAAAAGCCTTCAGCCTCTGTAGTGGATAACTGCTGTGAGCGATGCAACTTGAAATCATGTCACTCTGTACACAGACGCCGCCACCTGCTCCCAGTGTCACAGCACTGTGTCACAGCACCCCACCAGAGCAGAGTATACACCAGCTGTGACCCGCTGCTCTCCTAAGGTCAGCAGGCCCAGGGCCCGGCACCAGCCCTGCCATCTACAGCCTGTGTCTACACAGGGAGCTCTGCCTGCCCAGGGCTTGGGCCCAAAGCCTTGGGTCCCCTCTTGAACATTCGCCTTCCTATAGCTCCCACCCACCCCTTCAGCCAGCCTGTTAGCTCATGTCTGACCACAACTCATAGCCACTGCCCTCTGCACTGAACCACCCAGGCCTTTGTCCCTCCCCACCTGTAGGCACCTGCCAGTGCTCCTCTCCTGGCTCAGAGGAAGGGCCCTGCTCTGCAGAGCTATCCGCCCTCCTAGCTCCACTGCACTCTTGCTCGGCTCCCCACAGTGGCTTTCTGCCTGTGTCACCATTGAGGCTGCTCTTCTCAGAAAAGTGTGCTCCAGAAGTCTACGTATGCCACTCTCAGGAGGCCGGGGGAGCCTGCTGCAGCCCTGGGCGCTAATGGCCCAATGCCCCTCTCCCCAGCACCTGTCCCTGGGTTTCTCTGAGCGCAGACCACATCTGATGTTCTGGGCGCTCGGCCTGCTCTCCTGCTGGTACCTCCCCCACCGCCCAGCAGACTGCCACATCCAGGGGCCAGGTGTCATCTCCTTCACACACTGCCACACCCCCAAGGGCTAAGTGGAAACAAGGAGGGAGCCTGCTCGCCTCTTCGGATGGCAAGGCTCTGCCCCAGTGCACCGAACACAGGTCACCCTTTCCTGTGAACCGCTCTGAGTCTTCAGCAGTTTGGGCCTCTGCTTTCTCAGCAAGTTAATGAAATGATAAAAGAACATCACTAGGACCATCTTCATGTTACAAAAAGGAGGTAGGTGACAGATGAGCGAAGAAATGTCCTTGGGTTGCCCTTCTGAGCATTCACTGGGTGTCAAGGATGCTAAATGAGGCTCATTTGGTCTGTCCTCTAGGACAGTCCTCTCTCTTTCTCTCTCTCTCTCTCTCTCTCTCTCTCTCTCTCTCTGTGTGTGTGTGTTGGGGTGTCAGATTACAGCAAGAAGCCTCAGTAAGAGGTAACAAGCACTTAATAGAAGGGTGGAATATTTCCACATTCCCAGCACTAAAGGTGTTACAAGGAACCGCAGGCAAAGGCTGGATGCTTGGGAAGAACAGGAAGTGGGGAGGGCCTGGGTGCTGTGCGCACCTGGCTTAGCCTGTCCTTGGGGAGTCTCTCTCCTGGGAGGTGGCCTGGGAGGTGGTGCTTCTCCTAACACCCTCCCCCTTCACAGGTTAGCACTAACAACCCCCTGTAAACCATACCGCAGACCAAACAGTAGAGAGCAAGGGAGGCACAAGCCTGGATAAGCGGCCGAGCGTGGGTCCCGAGCCCACCCAAGCATGAGGAGGGCAGAGCGTGGCAGCAGAAGCTTCCGATCCTTATCTCAACCGTGCACTCTGATCCCAGAGACCTTCACTGTATTTCACGTTTCTCTCCTCTCAGTCTCCCTGCCACCATGCTATTAATCTGTAGTGCCCGGTCCTCAAGGGCCCCAGGAGCCTTCCCCCCAGAGTCCTTCCTGTACTACTGACCACCCGCTGAGCCCTCGAGGGCAGGCAAATCAAGCCCTCTCAGAATAGCTAATGGAGAAAGAGATCAAGCAGACAGTAGAAAATTAAAAATCGCTGCTGATGTCTAACATAAGCCAATTAATCTCATCACTGTAGCAAGTGAGTTTATTTTGCAAATTAAAGAATGAATTATGACCATCACTAGAACATAAAAGACAAGCTTGTTGGTCTGAATCAAGCTCAGGAAGTGAATCACAGATGGTGCACCTCAGGGTGGTCCCTTAACCGTGGGCTTTCCTTCCTACCTCAGAGGTTAGGGTCAGCTCTGAAAATGCTGTTGAAAGAGGCCACCAACTCGGAGGACCATGCACAGACCAAGGGACCACCCAGAGTGGACAAAGAAAGAACCACACTGAGTCCAAGAGAGGGAAGGGTCGTGAGAGACAAGAGAACACTTCCAAAGCCGTAAGCTTTCTAGTGAAGAGGCGACCTTAATCTCCTTACTTCGGAACCCATGTGAGCACACACAGCTCAGGGGCTCAGTGTGTCCAAATTCCACAGATTCAGCTCTAACTGGCACCTACGAGTGTGCCTTGAAAATAAAACCCAGTACAGCATGACTGAGACTGTGCCAACCCCAGCCCTCCGTGGGGTGGCGCACTGGTCCCTGGACAAGCCTGGCATAAGTCAGCGCCTCTGCGGTGGCACAAGCTCACCTTCGATGGCATCTCTTCTCTGTGGACCACAGAACGTACCCACACACATCAGGGTAGAGACCAGGTATGACCTGCCCTTCGGAATTCCCGTGCAGTTCATGGCACAAGGGAAGATTCAATTCTCAATGAAACTTACACTTACACATGAAAAGCAAAGACACAGTGTGTTCCCAAGTATTGCTATCAGTAATACCAATAGCGTGTTCCTGTGCAGTAAAGCAGGGGAGAACAGGAAATGCGTGGCTTAAGAGGAAAGATCCACATTCTTCACAGTAATGAACAACTGGTGCTGTATAAAGTGGGTGTGGAGGGCTCACACGCGCAAACACTAGACCTCTGCTCTCCTTGCCCACAGCTGGGTGCACATGCTTCTACCATCAATTCCTCTGCCTTACCACTGTACTGCTAAGATTTAAAGCTATGTTATATTAGGCTCTGTGCTACTCAAGTCCAGTGCATGAGACATTTTCTTGCAACAGTAGAACACTGAAGCTTTCTATTTCTTATGCTCTGATAGCTGCCCTTTTTCTCCCTACCACTTAAAAAAAAAAGTTACTGAGTATCACTTGCTTCCTTTGCTAGGGCCTCCATAACAACACACCAGGCCACTCACACAACAACAGGCCTTTGTTTTCTCACAGTTCTGTAGGGTGGAGGTCTAAGATCAAGATGTTGACAGTTCAGTTCTTACTGAGGCTTCTCTCAGACGCTAGGGTGGCCACCTTTATGTGTGGGTTGGGGTGGTTCTTCACACTGAGTTACACTTCTAGGCCTTTCTATTTTTTTATTTTTGAGACACATCCTTCCTGTTGCCTAGATGGGCTCCAATTTGCAATCCTTTTGTCTCAACCTCCCAACTGAATCTCCTCTTTATAAAGTCTTTCTCTCCAAATACAGCCACAGTGCAAGGCACCCGAGATCAGGACTCCAATATATTAACTGTTGGGACAGAATTCCGCTTCTCACAAACGTTCGCACCCAAGTACACCACAAAGCTAGGATCTTAGGTAAAACGCACTGCAGTCAGGTCAAGGCTTCTGTGACGTGAGCAGGAGCCACCCAGCCTGGATCTGCTTCCACCTGTGAGGCAAGGATGGTGGTGGTTGCACCTCATCAGCTGCTTGCACACATAGACAGCAGTGTGAGTGCAGACAACCTGCACATGAAGAGGGTGCAGGAGGCATGCTTGTAACTATCATTTTAATGCATGCCTGTAATCCCAGCATTCTGGGAGACTGAGGCAGGAAATTTCCAAAATCAAGCCCTCTATGAGCAGTTTGGCCACCTTGCAAGACAGTGTCTCAAAATAAAATGTAAAGAAAGGCTGGATATGTAGCTCAGTGTGAAGGATGTGGGTTTGATCCACCATACCACACACACAAACGGTATCGTTTTAATTTTGTGGTTTTTCAGCTGTCATTTCACCATCTATGACTTAGGTTTGCCAAAAGCAGTATCATTAGTCTGCTGTAGGCTCAAAGACCAAGTAATTCAACTTATGGAAGGATACATAAGTGCTCAGAGCAGAGACCAAAGGCCTGGGGAGAAAGTGCACACATTCAGCATGAGCTCTCCTCTGGCATATGCAGACTTGGCCGATTATTTTTGCTGTTATTTCTACTTCAAATATAATGATCATTGTGCATTTGAGAAAAGGGAATCCCAATGTTCACACTAGCTTTGGCACTTCAAATAAAATTAAAAGAGTATCATAGATTTGCCTGGAAATTAGTGACATCCTTTAAAACCACCCAGCTATTGGGAGCGGAGGGTGGGAAAGGAATTCCAACATGGTACCCATGTAAGCAACAACACAAGGAAGTCTGAGGCTGAGCTATCTCAAAAGAAGATTGTCAAAGGAACCAGAACATGAGGAACCACTCCCAGTGCTTAGTAGATCTTTTTAAGCATTGTTCTAACGCAGGCCTCAGCGCACTTCGGAAATAATTATTTTAGGTTTTGTGGCCACATTAGTCTCTGTTGCAGCTACTGTATGCAGCTCTTTCACTCCAGCCACAAAACAGCTGTAAATGACACACAAATGGCATGGCTTTAGGCCAAAAACCATCTTGTAGACCATGGAATCGGATTGTCATAAAACTTGAATGTGTCAGAAAATGTTATTTCCCCCTCAATCATTTGAAAATATAAAAATAATTTGTAGCTCAGGTCATACAATAGGGAGGTGGTGGCCAAATCGGGCTCAGCAGCTGATGTTGCTCTATTCTAGAAGCTCTATAAACACACACACATTGATGGTAATAGCGCTTTCTTCTTCTTGGCAACTACTGCAAAGTCACAGATTAATCCAGCACACCCATATTGTTTTTTTCCACCTTCTCTTTTTGAAAAAACAAAACAAACAAACAAACAAAAAAAAAACTACCTATGTTTCAGTAGCTCCTGACAAGAGTAAATCAAAGACCACTGCAAGCAAATCCCAACAAGCTCCTTTCTGTGACACTTTGAAGGCTTCCATACATCTCTTTTCAAAAGGAAGAAGGCAGCCCCCTGAAGAAAGGAGCCATGGCTGCACATGAGGAAAACAGAGGAAGCAGGAAGATGTCTTATATATCCCACATCCACAAAGTAGCAAAATATAGCACTAACTTATGTATTTCATATGATTCAAACACTGCCTTTAGCAAATATCCATGACCATGCTATATAGCCTTGTATGATCTGTTGCATACAGTGTAAGGAAGTATAGGGAAGGAAACAAACACACAGGAAACCTCAGACTCAGTCCTCAAGAATGAGTGACTAGACTCAAAGCTGCAGACAGCTCCTAAAGATGATATTAGTAAAATTCCTCTTATCCCCAAGTATTACTTAGTTCTTGGTTGGGGGGAAGCCACAATATAAACACTCCATGGGAACTACCATGTTCTCCTTTTACTACTATACCATCTTTCCCTCCATCAACTCTCTTTTCCAGCCTCACATGATTTCCATGTGAAGGTCCCTATGTCTATCTTGAATCAAGGGTGATGGACATCAGGACAGGGTAGCTCCTCCAAAATATGACACCATGACTTTTAAGAAGACCACAGAAGCAAGAAAGCCTTTCTTCTCCCCTCCTCTTCACTACTCTTCCCTCAAAGAGGCCAAACATTATTCTCTGACTTTTCGTCCAGGAATCCATGTTACACTCAGATTTAAGGAATGTCCTTATCCATTGAAGGCTCCTATGTCATATAAAACTCATATTAAATAAAAATGTGTCTACTTTTCTTTTGTCAACCAGTCTTTTATTACTGATGACTCAGTCCTGAGCACCATAATGGGGGAGGCAAAAAACCTTACTCTCTTCCTATAAATGGAAGTAAAAGAGATGTTCAATCATTTGTTAGAAAGAATTTGGAGTTATTGACAAGAATGAAGAGACTGTTCCTGCATCAACCAACCTAAGGCTTCTTCCAAAAAAGACCACGAAGACTACTCTTTCCATCCAGAAATGGAAACTTGGGCTTTTTAGACTAAGAGTCTGACACAAATGCTCTCATAAACCTGTATTACAATGACGACTGTCAGGCTGGGGAGATAGCTCAGTAGAATAAGTGCTTGCCTGGCAAGTGCAAGAGCCTGAGTTCAACCCCTGGTTGCAGGAAAAACAAACAAACAATGATGGCTGTCAAGAACAGCACATTTGTGGCACCCATCAATGGTGTTCCAGGTCATGGAGTACTGCACCAGCTAACTGACTGCCAATGAATTTGTGACTGCACAGTCAACATGGCTAGAAGAGCTAAAAGGGCCACACGACTGGTATCTACCTCAAAGAAGAGAAACTCTGATTCGAGCTATACAGTATTTATTCAGAAACTATTTTCCTAGGAATGAACTATCCCAGCTTTAATCTAAAAACTGTCTGCACTTCTGCCACAAAATCAGTTTTGAAGCCATGAAGGATATTAAATGTCCTTATAATGGCTCAGTGCAAAACCAACAGAGGCGTGCCTCTGACTCAGAATGTTTTTTTATTCATAACAGGAGTTCATTGATCAGCTAGTTTTACAAACCAAGAAGCACCTTTTCATTAGGCTTATCCCTAAGTGACCCTTGCACTGATTTCTTAAAATGAACCTTTGTTTTGCATGAATCCAGACTTTCTTAGGAACTACAATGCAATCTGAATACCAATAACAAAATGTCCACCTCTACCCCCCTTTGAAAGGAACTATCATTTTTCCTAATTAGTGGGGGCTCAGATCTTGGATAAACTAGCCCGACATTTAATTAAGTACATAGGACACTGAGAGTAAACCCCAACTAGAAAAAGCAAGCATGTTCTTTTCCACATAACACTGTTCTCATTCTTGTCTTGACTCCTAAGTGCCAACCGTGAGAGCGATCACCATTCCCCAAAATGTGTCCTTAGCCCTGTAGTCCATCTCAAAGCCCACCGAAATACTTCTGTGAAGAAAAATACGACCCTCACTTTAGCACAAACATAAGCTGAAAAGAAAAGCAAAATGACCGCGGCTAACCAGAGGAACAGAACTAGACACACGAGGGGAGGCAGTGCTGGCTGAAAAATAAAAACTAGAGCCAGGATGGGGGCAGGGGGAGCAGGTAGTCTCTGAAAGTGAGATAACAGGTTTGTCTTGTTTGGGGCTACACTTAACACAGTTTTATAAAGATCAAAACACAGGCCGGAATTCTACTTCTCTTTGTTTCAGGATAAACTTGCATCAGTTTAGTAATTCACCCCAACCTTTTGTGTGATCTGCTATTACTCACTGCAGGAAAACTGCCCGGGCAATCCAGTAGCTATGGCTCAAGGAGATGATGAACAAACAAAGCCTGGGAGGTGCGAGGGTGTGGGGAGGCAGAAAGAGTCACAGGGGGTGGTTGATTCACCTGTGTTGGTGGAGAGCCGGTTACAAAGTGTTCCGGGCAAGGAAATCACACGACCCAGTTTCCCACACTTCACTGTTAACTAGAAAGTGACCTTGCGCAAGCCAGAATGGGTTGCTTCAAAGCCTGGTGTCTCCTGAATAAAAGAAAGGGATTGGGATGAACATCTTCGGGTGTTTTTTCTGTGTCTGAACACCTGTGAATCTTTCTACCCAAGCCTGTGCACCTAAATTAGACATGGGTGGGAAAGTTCGGCCTTCTTTCATCTCATCCACCACTGTGCCGGCACCCGAGCATGGATCTGGTTTCCTTGCACCTGAGGACACCGTTCAGGTTCCCAGCAGGTCTGCGAGAGGTGGCGCTCCAAAGTTGACTGTTAGCCCTGCATACCTTAAGTTGAAACACAGTAACTGCTGAATCAAGATGCCCCACTTTGACCGATCGCGGGCGCTGCTCTCACTCCCACCTACTACTAGGAAAAGGAACCTGGTCGTTCTGCGGGCTCAGGAGTCCCTGGGCGATGTCACTAAGCTGCCCTCAAACCGCCTTCAAGGTACAGAAGAGCAAAAGATCTATGCACGCTCGAAGACACAGTCTGGAAGGTGACCCGGGAAGGTGTCATTACTAGATTCTGCGGCTATGGCCCGCTGGCTGGAGTCGGAGTCGGGAGAAGGTGAGCGCGCCCAGCGCCTCGGCCGGCCAGCACGCCACCGATTCTCTGGCCGCCTGGCTGAGAGTGTCCGGAATAAGGAACCAGCGGGCGCAGTCTAGGCGACCACTCGAGACCACTCCCCAAGAGTTGCGGGCGGAGACACCCAAGCAGTGCCCGCGGGCACCTCTCGGGTTTCCGGCACCCGCGGTCGCCGGGGAGGGGGAGGGGCGGGGTGCCGCGGCGGGGCAGGGGGCCCAGGTGCGGCGGGGGGGCGGCGGTACCTGTGGTGGAGAGCACGGTGCTGGCGAAGAAGAGCGCCGAGGTGAAGTCCCAGTTCCAGTTGCCCGAGGCGTTGCTGAGCACCGACACGCCGTAGTTGCTGGCCTCCAGCACCCGGCCCAGGAACTGCTCGAGCTGCGGCTCCGACAGGCACTCGTGCTCCTCCAGGAAGCGCCGCTTCAGCTTGCGCAGCTCCTGGCGCAGCAGGTCCTCGTAGGGCAGCTCCACGGAGGAGAAGACCACGGCGCCGAAGACCAGATAGAGCAGGTAGCCGAGCACCAGCAGGCCGAAGCACCAGGCCGAGCGGTGCCGCTCCACCAGGCGCACGCACGAGCTGCCGGCCAGGGACTGCAGCATCTTCCCGCCGCCCAGGCCCCCAGGCCGCGCCGCAGACCGGCCGAGCGCGGCCCGCCGCCCGCCGCTGCCGCCCGCCACTGGCCCGCGCCCGCGACGCCCTTCGGCGGCTTTTCCTGCTTCCTCGCAATATAAAAGCCCAGATGATGTGGCAGTGACGTGGTCGCCGACTCAGGTAACCGAGTGCCAGAGGAGAGCGCGCGCAAACTTGACGGAGCGCGCAGGGGGCTGGGCCGGGCCGCCCGCGACGCCCCCGCCCTCCGCGGCTCCCTCCCGACTCGCTGGCCCAGCCGGGCGGCCGGGGCGCGCGCTCTCGTGCGTCTCTCGTGCGCGCGCGGGGATGCGCGAGGACCCGTGCACGCGCGGTGGGGGCCCTAGTGGGCGACCGCCCCAGCCCTCGGCTGCCGCACTAGGTCTCTACCTATTTCCGCCTAATAAAGCCCGTCACGAAATCCTGATCCACTGCTGTGCCTGCCAGCGATTAAGGTAAAAATACCAGAACCTCGGGCACTGAAAGGCACCTTGCAGTTTGC
This sequence comes from Capromys pilorides, assembly GCA_004027915.1. Classification (NCBI taxonomy): domain Eukaryota; kingdom Metazoa; phylum Chordata; class Mammalia; order Rodentia; family Capromyidae; genus Capromys; species Capromys pilorides. The sequence goes on from PVKN010006521.1 coordinate 17,832, forward strand.
TCTAATCGCCACCCTCCCCCTAGGACGTGGACCACACGGAGAGTTGTAGAGAGCTTCTGCTTCTGACTGCTAATTTTGTTTTGTTTTGTTTTTAACGTGACGTCAGGTTTTAAGACAAAGTGCCGACACGCGGTTACCAGAAGCAGCTTTGCAATACACTTCTCTGGAAATGCCAAGGAGGGGCCCCAGCCACCTAGTATGCGCGGAGAGTAAACATTAGCGCGCTGTGTTTGCAAAGCAACTTGGCCAATCCTGAAAGGTGAAGGGTCACTATTTAGAGTAAGGGGATGGGGAGAGGCAGAAGGGAGGGTAATGAGGTGGATATGATGCGAGTGGAGATGCACACCACAGCGAATCTCATTCCATGGAATTGATATGTTCTGCTAAAACGTGCTCTGATTCAGTGATTTCTCCTAGGGAAAAAATACCGAGAGGCAAAGGTTAGTGCATAAGGCTGCATATATATCTCTATCATATGCATGCGGACATCTAAATATATATGTAAGTTTTATTTATTTATCCATTTAAATTTTAGGAGGTACCAGGAGTTGAACTCAGGACCTCATGCTTACTAGGCTGGTACTAGGCCACTGAGCTATATCTCTGGCTGAATGTATGTAGTATGTATGTATGTATGTATGTATGACATACATATATCTATATGTATCAGGAAATAATCAGGAACATCTTAAAGTGTTCCACAATATTGGAATGGCTAAATAAGTTGTGGCATCTCGGCATCTTGGATGACCCATAGCCTTTAAAGTTGGACTTGAAGTAAAACTGCATAGAATCTCAACTGTGTAAGGTACTTGTATTTTGTGTTGTGAAACAGAATTGCAGCTGTATAAGAGACTGACTGCATGGAAATAAAACCAGCCTCTAGCAGTAGACTGTGGGTGCCAATGCAGTATATAGGTGACTTTCATTTCTTCTATGTTTTCATATTTTTCAAATTTTCTACTATAGATATATTTTTGTAATCATAATTTGAAATGCATTAAGAATAAAATAGAGTATAATTTTTAGAACAATAGTTTGGGGGAACATCTGCCTACATATTGAAGTTCAAAAAAGCACATTTTGTGTTTGCAAAGAACGCTCCTTAAAGTGTCCAGCATACTCATCAGTGCCCTCCACCCCAAGTTCTGAGGATAGAACCTAGGGCCTTCCAAATGCTAAGCAAGTACTACTACATCCCCAGCCCCCATTTCTCCCACTTTAAGACAGAGTCTCCCTAAGTTTTCCAGGCTGGCCTCCAACTTGCCTGCTTTGGCTTTCAGAGTTCCTACGATTATCAATGTTTTTTTAAATTTCAGCAAATAATCTCACCTCTTACCGTACTCAGAAGACGAGCTGTCACTCCACCCCAGTGCTCTGTGACACTGTGATAATGCTGGCTGCAGAAATGGGAGGGACTTGTCCATCACGAGATCCCAAGATAACTTGAAGACCCCATATGTAGAACTTCCGAGGAGCTCCCACAAGATGTGCACCATATGAAAAGAGCCGACATTCAGGAAAGCCACTCTCATGCACGGGCTTGCTTGGTTGTCTGCACAGTGTCAGAACATAGTGTGTGCTTGTACTCTTTTTCTCTTTATTCAGCCCCAGTTCATGCTATAGAGCTCCTCCCACAGGTCTCCACAGCTCTCCATCTTCTACCATCCTCCTGATTGCCAAGTCCCTGCCATTTCTGCAGCCACCTTACAACATCCCCTGTGGCTATCTTCAGACTATGCATGCCTACCACACCCTGCCCCATCTTCTCTGATGTGACGGTCCAGACCCTCTGTTCCTGAGGCCACCTGTCAGGATTCACTTTCCAGTGCACAATTACTTCTGTCTCTGTTCACAGGCTTCTGCTGCTCCACAACCACCTGCATCTGCATCTCAGTGTAGATTCTGTCCTCAGCACTGGCTTGCATGCCAGTCTTATCCAGAAAACCTCCAGCACTCACCAAGGTAGCACTTCTGCTTCTTCCCCTGTCCGCAGTCTGTGAGTGTCACAGTCTGGGGGCTCTCATGTGTCTGCCTGTACAGGTTTGGTGAGTCATCACACATTCAGGTGCACATACATGCACATGGTAGCTTTTGAAACTTGGTTCTTGCTGCTCTTCTCATTAGAAGGCAGGATTTGGGTCCCCTGTCTTAGAAACTGAGTAACTTGTGTCTGTTGCAACCCACAGAGCAAGTGAGAGATGACACTAGATTGTGTCTAAAGCACTGTCATAAAAAGACTGTAGCTGCCTACCTTGGTCACAGGAATGCTCCTGTTATGGAGCCCAGAGCCTTGGTGCAAAGGCCATGCATGTGTGTTTCAGGTGACAGTCTGACTGAGCCCAGCCTGAGACCATCCTCACTGAAATAGCAGAGACAGCAGTGGTGTAGCCACCAGGTGCCCACCTCTGTCCTTGCCCCCCCCCCCCCCCGAGCTAGACGCATCTCCCAGCAGAGCTCTACTTACATCTAGAGATATAATCAGATTGTTGTTTTCAGTCAGTAAATTTGGAATTAGTTGTTCTGCAGTGATAGACAACTAGAACAACACACATCTAGACACACATTTCTCCTTCTTTCCATTGAAACATTTATACCCATGATTTGTGTTACTACTTACTTTCTTCCTGTTCTCTTTCCATGAAGGTAAGGGGTCACATAAACTGGCATCTGCTGAACTTCAGAAGTCACCATTGCAAGTTATTCTGGGATATATTTGCCATTCTTTCCCTACTTTGTCTCTCTGGCTGAGACTGTGCTCCAGTTCTATATTACAACTGGGCCAAGGAGACTAGGTATTTTTACAACATATCTTACCCTGAAACTGCAAAGAGAAACGGGAAACCTCCTGGAAGTGGTCTGTTGGCTCCTGGGTCTGCCCTTCAGGTAAAATCCATTGCGTAGACCCGGCATAGTGTGGAAATGAGGGTTAGGAAGGCTTCCCAGCTCTGTGTGTTAGAGCTGCATGTATCCTAGTGAGGGAGATGGGCTATTTCCCTTCCTTGTCCTGGCCTCCTGCTCTGCATAGATCCCTGTCTTCAAGGAAGTTAGTAGTCTCAGGATTGAGGACTTTTTTCTCCTTCTTTCCATTGAAACATTTACACCAGTGATTTGTGTGTGCCTTAGTAGTTACTTTCATTCTATCCTCTTTCCATGAAGATAAGGGGCCTCATAAACTGGCATCTGTGCTTCTTGGCCCTGTCTAAACACTTCTTAGAAGAGAATGGACTACAAAACGAAGCTCAGAAGGAGGCTGAGATTCCTTAGAGGACAGTGAGCATGGAAGAGGGTGTGGGTGTCAAGAGGGGGAAGAAAACGGGGTGAGGAGTCTGTGTCCCCTGACGGGCATAGCTTGTGAACAGGTAACCTTGCTTCCTGAGGAGTACGCCTGGCCCTAGGATTCAGGATCCAAATGATCATTATTGTGTTCTATGGTGACTGGGCACATGGGCTTCTTGATCCCACACTTGGGAAAGATGATACTTGGGATCAACATAAAAAAGAAATTAACAAATTCAGGTTTGGGGAATCCAGTCAATCAGCAATAAGCACGAAACTTAGTATTTGTAATTCACTTCTGGGCCTACATCCAAAAGAACAGGCAGTAGGGAGGTGAACAGATTACTACTTGCCCAGGTTCATGGCAGATTTGCTCTCAGGGGCTCAGAGGTAGAAGCGACCCTACTGTCCATCAGCAGTTGGGTGGATATACAAAATGCAACACATGCTTATAACTGAGTGCTGCATGGTTTTTAAAAGAGGGAAATTATGACTCCTGCTAAAGATGAATGAAGCTCGAAGACTTGATAGTAAATTAGAGTAAGATCAAAGAAATAAAAAAATGGGAAAAAAGGAGACAAGGAATTTGAGACTTGAAAAAGTATACTTTTAAGAAGAAATGCAGCCTTGAGACACAGGCCTAGTGTATCTAATTTTTATAAGATAAACTTATAAACTTATCTCTTCTAAAACATAGTAAACCTCACAGCTCCCTTTTATCAGAAAATGGGCTTGCCCACTCCCTTTTTACTTTTCAAACTGTCCTCATTCACTTGTGACTAGACCATGTTTTAGAATGTCTTACTGTGGGTGAGCCATCTTCTTGCACCAAGTAGAAAAGACTAAGAATATAAAACAGACAGAGGAGGAGGGGAAAGGTTGGAGGAGATAGGAGGAAAAAAAAAGAAAAGAGACTAAAATCCTAAACTCATGAAAGATCTTCTGGGCATGGTATTGCATGCCTATGATCCTACCACTCAGTAGGCTAAGGCAGGAAGATCATTGAGAGTTTAAGAAAACCTGGGCTGCATAGTGAGTTTGAGGCCAGTCTGGGCTGTACAGTGAGACCTTGTTTCAAAACAAACGAAAAAAGATCCCCAGTTCCCAACTGTATCACATCTTCTATCTGTGTCTCTCCTGTCTCTTTTATTCACATGTCCTGAAAATTTGAGTTTTTTTTTTCTTTATAGGGAATCAATGAAACTGCAAACTTAGTTTAAAAGAGTGGGTTAAATTCTTTATTTCACCCTTAACCACCCAGCAGAAAAATTTAGCCACGAGGCATAAAAAGTAAAGCTAGATTAGTAAAAGGCTTAAATCAACAACTTCTGACATTGCCAGTTCTGCCAATAACCCACTATGATTATGGAATATTGGGCTATGTATGCAACTACTTTCTCTTAGTTCACTGAGAAGAAATTTGTGTATCAATAATGATTAGAAAAATTATCATGTCTGCATCCGGTGCTGTAAATAACTACTATGAGGACAACAGTATGCATTGTATCAATTATTGAGAATGTACTGTTAATGTGTTTTGAAACTGTTGCATTGTTATTTTATATTACAAGTAATAAAAATAATAAATAAATAAATTCCTTATTTCAGCCTTGGAGGCCACCTGACCCTGCCCAGTGACAAAATCAGCCAGGCACAAAAAGGCAAATGCTCTGTCATCCTCATCTAAGGGAACAAAAGGTACCTGGAATAAGTCTGTGTTCTCTGAAACCAAAGAAAGAATTTTAGGAACAAATAGAAGTTAAGAGCAGAATATGTATTGGGGAAAGAAAACTTCTGTCCAAGAAAGGGACAGAGGGGAACCTGACCAGGTTACCCAGGAAGTAAGTCTTTTCCAGGGATTTTTATAGAGTAAAACCATGTGATGAGGCAGGTCAAAGGTGGAGAACATGGAAAATCGCATAGGTGAGCATGAGGTGGGACAGAACAATGGTCACAAGGTTAACCAACAAGGTTACAAGCACTATTGCTCAGGTAAAATTGATTAAACCAGGACCAAAATGGGGAAACGAGTCACATAGCAAGTGGTCATGAATATAGAACAGGAGTTCATCTGGTAGCCAGATTAATGACTAATGATTAATGATTAATGGATTAATGGATTAATGACTCTTTCTGGCTTCCTCAAGGTGATGATCAATCCTGGATGCTTATCTTTAGGGAGGTCAGCAGTTGTTGCATTTTTGGTCTTTAGGTCCGGCCCACGACAGAAGCATCCATCTTTCTCACAGTTGCAAGGTATCTCGCCTTCCTTGCTGTCTCTTTGAGGGCCTGGCCCTATCTGACTGCCTATACTATTTCTGTGTAATTCAGCTGCCTACAAAAATCCCACTTACATGAGCTATGGGGAGCAGTTGAATTCATGGAAGTGAAATGAGAATGCTGGTTTCCAGAGACCAGGGCCTCTAGAGACACTGGCTTCCTCTGAGGAGTGTGGAAGCAGAGCACCAACTACTGAAGACTGGGGAGGTAGGAGAGAAAATGTCAATCTTCTGGCATTTAAGGATATTTCAGGCCTGATATTTTTGTGAAACCTGCATTTACAAGTTTGGGGTAGGGGAGGAAACGTGAGGAGCAAGTGGAACACAAAGTTGCCCCAGGGTCCCCTGAAAAGGCTGGCTTCCCCTATGCCATGCCTAGATAGCAGTGTCTCTGTCACCTTTGTTGTGGTGAGAGATAGCCACCCTCTGAGGAGTGTGGCATGGGGTTGGGCCAGCAGAAAAGCAGCCAGTGACAGGTGGAAGCTTCTGGACCCTCCCATAGAGCAGGCCCCTTCTGGGGTCCATGCCTGGCCTGAGCAGTGCTCAGCCTGGATACTGGATGGTACCCACCAGCAGCTACCAGGCAATCTCATGGCGACACCTCAGCAGTGTGGCCTTAGGGCACCTAGTGGCCTCTTGAAGCCTCTTAGTTGACAGTGACTTAATGCTGAAGGTGAAAGCTTTGCCTTTCCATAAACCTTTCTGCTTGGAGAGGAAATGTTCCCATTCAGGGACCCTGACATTTCCCATGCATCCCTCCCAACTCTGGCCAGGGCTCCACATGCATTCTGTAATTTTTCCCTGGAGACAGTTCTGAGCTTGCTACTTTGTTATGTCCCCTGGATCCTTAATGATTTAGCTCCCTTCCTTCCTGTGTCACTTTCATTTGTCCATTTCAGTCTTTATGGATCCCATGCACATCTTCCTTGCAGGTGTATTTCCTCAACCACCCATTCCCACAGGAGGCCCTCACTTCTCCCTCTGAATTTGGGCTACCCGCAGTGTATGTCTCCATTTCTAGGTCCAAACTTACACCTTCTAGTGGTGCTGTTGTTTTGTGCCACTAAGTTATAACCCCCAGCATGCATATGCTTTTTGTTTTTTAGATGAGCTCTTGCTAAATTACTAAGTGGCCCAGGCTAGGCTCAAAATTGCCATCTTCCTCCCAGAGTACTCCCAAAGTACTGGGTGGGATGTGCCACCACATCCGACTTAGTGCCAAAATCTTTACAAGTTCCTGCTTTGCCTTCCTCTAGACCAGTGATAGTGGACCTTTTAGAGCTTTCAGTGATACAAACAGATTGCCGCGGCACACATACCATAAGGTCATTGCCGCTCTCTAGACTACTTTTAGGAGGAAACCTGGCGCCTCTCAGTTCTTTGTATTCTAAAGCATTCTTTCACATACTATTTGTACTCCAGCTGTCTTTGACTATGAGTTTAATCAGTGAAAAGGCAGAAGGCTGATCAGAGAGACTTGAAGCATGACTCAGGTCTCAGGCAAGGGCTCAGCCCTCGGGGCCTGTCTAGGAGGATAACTGTTACAGTTGAATGAGCCAAATATAGTCCAGGTTCTTGTGTAGAACAAGGAAAAAATTAGTGTCTGGTAAGTAGCTGCATTCTTTGACGATCATGGAACAGTAGCATCAGGAATAGGCAAGAGGGAAGGGGAAAAAAGAAAGACTTAATAACTCAGGCTACCAGCATTTAAAGGGTCAGACACAGGCCTAGACTTGTCTGACTCTAGTTATCTCTCACTGCATCTCTCTGTCAGTGTTTGGCCTTTTCAGGCATGTTGACCTTTTATTTTGTACCTCTGCTCGGATAGTGGATAAACCTTTAGGTGGTGTTTACAGTTGAATGGGAGGAAGGAAATGACTCATTCAGCTTTAAGTAGATCTAGGCCTGGCACAAAGTGAACTCAAGAGATGGCCTTGTCTCCTGAGGGGCCTGACTGGGTAGGTTGCTGAGGAGGGACACTGTGAAAAGGAGGAGCTGACCAGAGGGAGTCCTCTCTAGCATGAGCCCCTGAGAGGTGATGGCTTCTTGAATACAGATCAGCCACTTGCTAGGGGCCACAGAGGCTTAGGCTTAACTATAACACACCTCTGACCATTTTGACCATTTTTTTATTCCTTAAAGATATAATTGTAAGACCCACATGTGTAAGCATCATATTATCTCCCTAGTGGAAGAACCTGAAAGAGTAAATAAAATTTGAAAAATTAACAATAGATATTGTGAAAGGGAAAGAAATTGTTCATGGGGAAAGAACAATTGGGATGAGGGAAAGAAGAAAAGAAAGAAGAAAGGGAAAAAGAAATATATGTGTATATCCACAGGATAGCTTGGATCATTGTACTGCTGATTTCTGCTGGTCTATTGAAAGAAATAATGAATGCTTTCTTTCTCTCTCTCGTTTTTAATTTTTTGTAATTTTTAACCAACTTTGCATGTTTTCATCTGGTAATCTGAGCAACTAATTTGAAGACAACAATATGCAATACAACAGCCTGTTGGATTCCTTTGATTTTGTTTGGTGAAATTTTGTATCATTTCTAATGTTTTTTTTTCACTATTTTAAAATTCTCTTTAAAAATACAATTTAAAAAAGACATAACTGTAATATGGCACTATACTTTGGGCTGCTAAGGGGTGGTCACATCTCATTTTCTCCAAGTGGATAGATACAGAAGACACTTGCTATTACACAGAAGTACAAGTGCTAGGTCCTCACTGTTAAGCCCCTCCCAACCTGAAGAGGAAAGATTTCAGGAGACCAGTCTGTTCAACAAGAAGGCCCCCTTCACTCAACCTGAGAAACAAAATAAATGTGTTTATCATGATGGCTCCCAGGCCTGGTTCTCAGGCTCTAGGGAAACCATGTAAATGTACAGAGTGGCATGCTGTATATCAGCAGAACACCAATCTCATCCTGTATCCTCCCTTCCAAAGAAGCACCAGACCTACTCATGGGCCCTGAGAAGCTTAAAATTTGCCATTTTCCTCAGTGAGATGCCCCCTCTCATAACTTAAACTGGTGTCTAAAGCTGACTCTCTTTCTTTGTTCATGGTCAACAGGCTTCATGCCCTGGAACATGTTGCACCCAGCCTGAAATAAAGATATCACTGTTTGCTCCAATTACATCATTGTAATGTTCTAGTGGTCTTGGTTGGTTCTTGGGGTCTAGCCTAACAATGAGTTCCTCTAGTAACTTAGTGTGCAACTCATCCCAATGGTTAAGAAGACATCTAAGCAAAGAAGAACTCAGAAGGAATGGATGAGATTGTTTCCATCTATAGATAAGAGGAATAGCTTCTTCCTGCCTGAGCTCCATTCTGGAGCCTATTTGTCCTCCGGTCTGCCCCTCGCGACTGCAAGGTAAGGACCCACAGCCTGCCTCCATCTCCTGGCTCTTCCCACCTGAGCCCCATTCCCAAGCCCATCCAATGTCTGGTCTGACCCCCGCGCCTGCAAGTCCGGTCTGGCCTGGACACCAGCTGGAATCCATGGCCTGCCTCCATCTCCTGGCCCTTCCTGCCTGAGCTCGATTCCTGAACCCATTCACAGTCCGGTCTGGCCCGAGCCTGGAGGGACCCATGGCCTGCCTCCATCCTCTGGCTCTTCCTGCCTGAGCTCCATTGCTGAGCCTATCCACTTTCTGGTCTGAATTGCGCCACTGCAAGACTCCTGAACTCCAGAGCTCCAACTCCACCCACAGTCCAGACCCACAGGGCCTCACAGTAGCCATCAGACCCAGCTGCAACTCACAGCCAGGCACCACTGGAGGGCAACAAGCTTGGTGGATCAAGAGCAAACTCCCAGAGGCGCTAACAGCAGAACTTCGCCAAAGTACAGAGATCACTGCCATACAAAATGATAATGACAAGGAGTAAGATGCAGTCACAGGGCCCAAGCCCACCTAAATCAAATACTGGAGACAATACCATGGAAGAAAATGGGAATCATGCAGCCAAAAACTCTGAATCTGAGGTAGACAGACAACTACAGAAACATATAGAGCAACTCAGATCAGAGATAACGTCTGAAATAAAAAGAGAAATGCATGAACTTGTCTGAGAATCTGAAGTGGAAAAACAATTGCAGAAACATATGGAGCAAAGCAGAACCAAAATAACCCCTAAAGAAAAAAAGAAAAGACATGTCTAAATAGCATTTAAAGTAGGAGAACAAATGCAGAAAGGTAAAGAGGAAAGCAGAGCACAAATAATCTCTGAACTAAAGAGAGAAAGGATAACTACAATGAAAGACTTAAGAAATATTAAGAAGATATTGACAAAAAATTAGAGGAGAATAGAAAAATGATAGATTCCATGCCTGAGCAATATAAGAAAGAAATAGATCACATGAAACAATGTCAAAGAGATATATAAGAAAATAAAATTTGAATCACAAGCTGGCAAAACCTTATGAACGAAAGTGAAGAAAGAATTTCAGATCTTGAAGACACACTCACAGCTAGGGAAAAGCCAAGAAAGGATCTCTTAAAAACAACCAGGATGCAGGAAAAAATAATTCAACACCTGCAAGATGATGCAAGAATGAACAACGTGAGATTAATAGGAATCAAGGAGAAAGAAGGAGTCAATACAAATGATATAAAAAGAATATGTGCACAAGTAATAGCAGAAAACTTCCCAAATATGAGAAAACAATCAGATAATCAGGTAACTGAAGCATGCAGAATGCCAAATAACATCAACCTGACTAAAAATACATCAAGACATATAATAATCAAGATCCCAGAAATCCAGCAGAAGAATAACATACTAAAAGGTGCTAGAGAAAAGAAACAGATCACATTTAAAGGAAAATCCATCAGAATAACGGCAGATTTCCCTTCACAAACAATGAAGTCAAGAAGAGCATGGAGCAGAGTGCTTCAAGTCCTCCATGAAAACAAATTTCAGCTCAGACTGCTATACCCGGCAAAACTCTCTTTCAAGTA
>PVKN010006522.1:0-28358 GCA_004027915.1 Capromys pilorides
TGGCAAATTATTTTCCATCCTTTGATGTTTGGTCTGCTAATTTTCTTTAGAGTTAAATGTGTTTCATGTATACAGCCTGTTGTTCAATTTTGTTTCTTAATCTACTCTACTAGTCTGGTTTTTTTTTTTTATTTGAGAATTGAGGCCATTTACATTGGTGATTATAACTAATATGTACTGTCTTATCTTTGTCATCTTACTGTACTGCTATGGGTTCCGTACTTGCCCCTCTTTTTAATTACTTGCTTATTTGGTGATTCTTTTCTGTATGTCATTGGCCTTTCAAGAAATGCAAATTAAAATAGCACTGAGATTCCATCCTACCAAGAAAGATTGACTATCATCAAGAATTCAACCAATAACAAATGCTGGAGGAGCTATGGGGAAAAACGAACCTTTCTCCACTGTGGTTGGGAGTAAAGACTGGTACAACCTTTATGGAAATCAGTGTGGAGATTCCCCAGAAAGCTAGTATTGGAGATCCCACTCAATCCAGCTATTCCCCTCCTGGACATTTTTCCTAATGAACTTGACACATCATATCACAGCAATATATGTGCACCCATGTATACGACAGCACAATTTGTCATACCTAAATCTTAGAAGCCATCCAAAAGCCAATCAACTGATGAATGGATAAAGAAAGTATGCTATTTTTATACAATATTGTATTATTCAGCTATGAAAAAGATACATTTGAGGCTTTTATCAATAAATGGATGCAACTAGAAACCATACTCAAGTGAAATAAATTAAAACTCCACGTGCAAACTTAGTGTGAGAACCCAAAAGAAAAAATAAAATCTGAGTGGTACCATAGATACTGGGAAAAGGGAATGAACCTATTCAGAAGGAAAGAATTACTGAGTTAAGGACAGTGGCAGAAGAGGGAGTGGAAGAAAGAGATCTATCTACGCATGTAAGCAGGTGAGTTTGGACAACTGTACTGCGGATTTCTGCTGGCCTGCAGAAAGGGGCAGTTACTGCTTAATTTGTTTTCTCCTTTTTTTTTTTTTCCTATTCTTTGTCCTTTTCCTCTCTCCTTACTTTCTTATATGTTTTATTTCTTCTTCCAATTTTGCATGCATGTGTCTGATAATATGAGCAACTAATTTGAAGACAACACTACACAATACAACAAATACTGTGAAATTCTGTATCATTTGCCATTTTCTGTTTCAATGCTACTTTGTATTCTCTTTGAAAAATAAAAAAAGAAATTATAATACAATAAAACCACATAACAAAGATAAATCTCAAACTCAGCAAAAGATGATGGAAACTGGAAAACATATACTGCATAATTCGCCTCTATAAAATGTAAAGCAAAAAAAAAAAAAAAGGAAATGGATTGGTTTGAACATTGCCAAGGAATACTGATGTGACAGTGTGAGATTTTCTAGGTATCTAGAAATATTTCAATTCTTAAACTAAACAGTTGTTACATAATGGTGTAAAATTATGTTAATATAGTTCATGTTATTTTAACTAAATTCTTTGTGAGAAAATATAAAACAAAGGAATTTAGATGTCTATTGATTACATTGTGATATAACTTTGGAATTGAAAACTACACAGAAATCAAAGTATCTGGATAATAATTGCATTTATAAAGGTAGATTGATTTCAATAACATAATGTTGAGCAGAGAAAAAAGAGGAGAGAACAGAGAAGAGTAGTGTGCAGAGTCCTCAGAGTGGGCCATCACTTTCCCAAATTGTGAACTGTGAGATATGCCATACATTCAGTCATGTCCATGTTTGACCATGACCAGTAGAACAAAAGAAAAAGAACTGGATGAAGATAAACTCAAGGATGAGTACAGGCCTGTTTTCAGCAAGAATATATACTACAAATAGGCCTAAATGGTAAAATATTTTAAATGTATGCAAAAATAAAACATTGCGTACCAAAGATGATATACAAGTGGCAATGGTGAACTATGTGAGAGAAGCTATGAAGCATATTAGAAGGAACTCTACATCGTATCTTATCAGAGAAATGTAAGTTAAAACAAGATACCACCACATACCAATTGAAGTGGGCAAAACCAAACTTACTGAAACAGAAAACATTCAGAAAGATGTGTCAAGTTGTGAAAAAGGAATTGTACATTTGTTATAATTTAGTTCTAAGATGTCCCACAAAAGTTTTCAGAGCTAGGACTTCTGGAAGAAGATTGCACCATAGAGGTGCTATACTTCCTCAGTGATCTTACTCATTTAGTACTTGATGGTTGATTGCACTCTTAGGAAGCTGGGTCTGGTCATCGAGGGGAGGCCACTGTTGGTGTTGCCTGGAATGGTAAAGTCTGGTCTCCAGCTCCTGGCTTTTCTCTCTGCTTCCTGGGAACCTTTGGATGAATGCTGTACCCTGCTATGCATCTTTCCTGTCCCATTTTTACCATGGACTCAGCTTAACATAGACGGAACCCTTTGAGACGGAAGCTTTGAGACAAATTGAACCTCTTCTCCTTCAGGCTGTGGATGTTGCATATTTTGTCACAATAACCACACATTTTTACCAGAAAAGTGGACTGTTTCTGTGACTGTACCTGCTGGAACTGGTTTGTGAGAGGAATTTACAAGCTTTGGTGCTATGTTTTATTAAAATGCTAGATTGCTATAGGCCAAGATTGATGAATGATACCAGTTCGAGCTCAGAAGATCCAAATTCTTTTAGGATGCAGATACTAAAGACCATGTTCATGAGGCTTCAGATGAAACTATGGATTTAAATTAAAACTGATCTAAAGATCATATATGATACATCCTGAAGAAAAAATATCCACATTTTGGCCCAACTCCAAGACTTTGTGAGAGGCTGAAATCAAAGGTGGTGGATTCATTATATTGCTGTAAAAACTTCAAGGCAAGATCAGGATGTAGCATATGTATCACTGGCTGTTCTCAGAAAAATTGACAGCACAGATGAGGAGCAAAAAGTGGAGAAGAATAATTTGAAGCTTTGCTAGGAAGAAAATGAGTGTAACATTGAGGGAAAGGAGACTAAGGATGCTAAAAAGATTTGCGTTAGAATGCAACCAAGGACTTTACATTAGGACAGTAGTAAAGATGCTTTGTAGTTATGTCAACAACTGGTCAGACCTGCACTGCACAGGTTCAGTGCTATAAAGGTACAATTTCAAGAGACAGTGCCTGGGCCTGCTGCTCTAAAAAGGCCACTGTGGAGTTGACTCCACAGTACTCAATCCCTCAGCACCCACCTCCAAGTACTTAAGGCTTCTGTAGCCATGATCACTGGGGCCAGGATGCTTCTCTAGCAGAGCACTGGCCATGGTGTCAGTCACATGGCGATGATCTTTCAGGCAGGCAAAAATGCAAGCATTATGATATCAAGAAACCTTGCACCCAGATTGCAATAGAAAACCTGGGTGTTTCAGAAATGTGATTTTTGGAAGTAATGTGCACAGCCATGACAGTGAATCTGAACTTGTACTAGAGCCTATAGAAGCTGGAGATGTCAAGACAGTGGATTGCCTTCTGAAGAAAGCCACTGGCAGAGAGCAAAGCTCACCAAAGGGCAAGGCCAGTTTGTGTGCAGTCAGAGATACCATGAGAAGGAGACCACCGAAGCTCTTCGGAGGATACATTCAGCAAAACCTGCCCCAGGTATGGAACGTGTATAGGTGCCCTCCTGCCCAGACCTTGTCATGGACTGGAAGAGTAAATTGTATAATTATAAATTATAATCACAGGGAAAAGCTAGGAGAATTCTTGAGAGTAAATTCTAATCTACCCCTTTGAGTGAAACCCATGGTGAGAATAAAGAGACAGAAATGTCTCTGCAGTTCTGCGAGCAACAGAAGTGCTAAGAGCAGTCAGAAAAAGAGGCTAATTAGAGCAGAGACCTCGACCCAGGGACAGACCTGGTTTTATTAATTCATGAAGATGGGAGTGGTTTGGGGCTGAGCGACTGTGAGAATGGCAGGAAATACATGATTGATGTGAGTTGGGTTAAGCAGGGGGCACAATGACACATCCGCAATGTGCAGAAAGAGTAATGGTAGTAGCAGCCATCCTCTAAGTTTAGAGGAATCAGCACTACACAGCTTGAGGGACTATTTTGTGTCTGGGGGTTAGGCTTCTTCAGCTCAGATGTTTAGTTTCTTTTGCCCTGAGGTGACAGTGCCTCTTTCTCTAACCTCTGAACCTAGCTCATTCTTAGTAGTAGGAAGCTATAGGTGGGGCATCACAGAACTGTTGCACTGCTTCAAAGACTACACACCAGCACCTGTGCAAGACCCATTTGCATTGCATGAAGCCAGTCAGGGGGATAGAGTAATATGCTACCCAGCTCTGCATGGACCCATACACGTGGAAGTAGGGCAAAGGTGAATCACACTGGAAGCAAACTGTCTTTCTTCAGGGAGTGCAATCCCAGTGCTTCAAAACAGATTTGCACCTGTAGGATGTCTTTCTCCAGCTGGTTTCTAGTCTTGATTGAGTCTAATGCTTTCAATCCCATGTTTCATCTTTTTGGAACAAAAATATTTAACATGTGACATTATCTGCTGAAAGTATTTAATATTCTTTTTCATTTTCACAGAGACTCAAAGTGCAGAGTTTGCTTTGAGTATCAGCAGAAACTGGACTTGGATATTTCAGCAACTCTAGAACTGTTAACACTTTAGCAGTTTTAGAGATGGGCAAAATACATTTTGCATCATGAGATGGATATGAGCCTTTTGGGGATAGGAGCAAAATGCCATGGTTGAATTCTAAATCTCCCCCAAATGTCTCATGCATCCAGAAGTGGCACTTTTGAGGGCCTTGGACCACAGGGATGCTACATGGCTCAGTGGACTAATGTATTTATTTATAAGATTAAGGTTGATGTGCCGCTAGGAGGTAGAGTTTCCTCAGAGAGAGGAGGTCACTGAGGGCGTGACCTGAGAGAGTACAGCTTTGTCTCTGGCGTGTCGTCTTTCTCCCGATTCCTTGCTTCCATGAATGAGCAGCTCTCCAGGGACAAGCCGCTTCTCCATGGCACTTCTGCCCTGAAACTAGCGGACCATGAATGGAACTGCAAACCAAGCTAACACTCTCCTTTAAGTTGTGAGCCCCATGCACTATATTTTGTTTCAGTGATTAGTTAATACAAACATGGAAAAAATGCTCAGTATTTAAAAGAAATGAGCTATCAAGCCACTGGTACTACGACAGAAGCTTAAATGTAGACTACTAGGTAAAATGTGTTAAAGTTAAAAGACTATGCTGTGCATGATTCCAACTGTATATCACATTAGAAAAAGACAAAAACTATATGGACAGTAAAAAGATTAAAGATTTTTCAGGAAATCTATAATCTTTAATTTCCAGGATTGGGTGTATGAATGATAGGAACATAGATGATATTTAAGACAGTCCAATTATTCTGCATAATGCTATCATGATATATACATGTCATTGCATATTTGCTTCAACCCATAGCATACACAAGAATGAATGCATATAAACTGGATTTTGTGTGCTATGACGTCAGTGTAGGTTCTACAATTGTAACAAATGTAACATTCTGACGTGTGATGTTGATGAAAGAAAAATATGATATCTATGAGGTTACAAATTATGTGGAAAATCTCTGCACAGTATGAGCTCTTTTATCTTATATATTCATGAAAATTGTAGTAGGCTACTTCTTTCCTTTTTACGTGATTAATTCACTAAATATGCCTGTCACGGAAACCAACCTGAAATAATTTATGCAGCCAGCAGCCCGTGAAAAGGTACACGGTAATCTCATGAAGGCTGGGCTCACTTTGTCAAAAGGAAACAAGATCAGCATTCAGCAGATTCTCTCAACAACAGAAACACGGTGACCACAAATTAATGCTGATTAGAGTAGAAAACGTCGCTCCTACATCTTGGAGATTCCTGGACACCCACTCCCAGCGAGGAGCATCACAATGATTTCTCAAACCATTATATGTCTCTAACTGAAGATCGTAATTCAATTATAAACCAAAGTGACAAACACCATCTCTTCGCCAACCCGAATTTAGCAGGCGCTTCCTCTGCTGGTGGCTCCAGCGGAGTGCAGCACAGCAATGATTAAGTCGGGGCTCCTCGGAGCTGCTTAATGGCGTGAGGTGGAGAGAGAAGGAACGGCTGCTTAATAGCATTGCACAGAAACATTATGCGCTTGAATTGATTAAATAGCAATACCGCTGCCCTTCTTCATTACACGGACGGCGCTGTAGGCTGCAGACGGTAGGTCTCGTTTTGTCTGCAGCTCTGCGAAGAAACTAAATTTTCCCCTTAAGAAGGAACAAGAGAATTATCCATGGCCCTCCTATTGTCTGTACAAAACAAGGTGGCTGAGCAGAGCTTTGGGGCGGGGCAGAGCACAGCCACAGAGCTTATGGTTTAGACAGAACTGAGGTCAGTGTGTCAAGTAAGGAACATAAAGTTTTAGTTTAGCCATTTCTGGTCACCGTTAGTACACCCTAAAGCTGAAGGATCTTCCTAAGCCATGACTATAAAATGTGCTTAGAATGAGCGTTTCCACACTCAGGTGTGAGATGCACTCTAAGCATGAGCATCATCAGATCAAATGCACCCTCAGTAGTGCTCACACTTCACCAGATGTGTAGCTTACTCATAGCGTAACTTATGTTCCTGGTAATTTATGCTTTGGAGATAAAAGGACAAGGAAGGAAAGAAAAGTTGGTGTCAGGTTTGGACCTGGGCCAAGGGTGTATTTCATGTGCTCCTCCTGATTCTCCCTGCATTTTTCTATTCTGTTTTGTACCCAGACAGCTCACCGGGGTGAACTGCAGCAACTGATTCCCCTCCTCCCTGTGTTCCACTTGCTTCAGTGGCAGTGACTAGCAATTGGGTGGATCTGAAGAGAGCTGTAACACGGTGTTGAGCCCGGGCTCCCCTCCCACTAGGGCTTCGCTGAGCCTTCCATGTCCTGCCCACTTGCATTCCTCTTTCCTTGTCCTGTCTGGAGGTGGTAATGACTCCTTCTGCTACTAGGAGGCACTCTGTCACTGGTTGCATTTTATTGGTCTGATGATTTTTTTTCCCAATGCATTTAATATAGAGTCTACAGGATTTCACTGCACAGATCAGACTTGTAGAGTGATCCTCCTGTTTTCAGCTCACAAGTGCTGGCATTGCAGGCACTTACTCTTCCACCCTGTCTCCATTGCTGTCTCAACACATCCTAGGGGCAGGGCTGGTATGGCTTGTGGTGCTGAGCATCAAACCTGGGCCCTGTGCTCTGCCTAAGCAGGCACTTCAGTCCGCTGAGCTATCTGGCCTGCCCAACAATTCCTTTATTAAAGCCTTTGTGTAGCTAGCCTGCATAAGCCACCTCCTCTCCTGCGTCCTGACTGATACGCCAGGAAGCAGCTGCCCTTTCTATCAAAATAAGTTTGATAGCTGCCTTTGATACAAACATAGGCCCAACCCAAAAATAGCTGTGGAAGAACACTAGTACTCACAATGCAGATACAAAGAGGAGGTTATATACACAAACAGAAAGTTCTTTGCTTGAAGTAAGATTGAGGAATTAAAGGTTATAACCATGATAGGATAAATAACCAATAAGGAGCATTTTGTCAGCTGTATTACAGCAGCGTTTCCATAGCATTACCCCTAATAAAGATGTATCACTTAATGTACCTATGAACAATCACATATGTAAAATATGAATTTTCCACATCTAATATTAGCTGGAAGTGTTTTAAAGAAAAAATAAGAGAAATTCAAGGTGACCAGGAGAAAAGAAGAACTTGGATAACATCAGATGAGAATTCAAACTGATTTAGAATTCTGTATTGCTTCTTTTCAGCTAAGATTTTCTACCAGTTTGTTGTGAGAAGGTCTACTGATCCTTGTATTAGAACCTGGCTGTAAATTTTTATAACTTATTGTGTACATGAATTAGATCACTTTTATATCATTTGTTGAAAGAAAGAAAGAAAGAAAGAAAGAAAGAAAGAAAGAAAGAAAGAAAGAAAGAAAGAACAAGAAAACCTCTGTCTAAACTTTCTGTCCTTTTTTTCACTGTTACTCTGTCTCGGGACCCAGTTGCTGGGATCCTGACCAAGCTATGTCAGTAAGAGTGGTCGCTTCACAAATTCAATATTGACGTAAAAGAGTTACACTTGGAGCATTTGTGCAGCCTAGAAACTTGGGATGAAAGCCACTGGTGTTTATTTGCCTTCTGTTGTGGGACTTCAGATCCAGAGAAAGCCAGTCTACTGAGGGAAAGGAATGCAACAGATACAAATGCTCCAAAGAAGGTAAAATGACAGGCTGGGGAGACAGCTCTGTGGTCTAAGCACCTGCCCTGCCTGGCAAGCTCAAGGACCAGAGTTTGATCCCTAGTACCACATGCCATGCCAGCCACCAAAACCAGGCATGGTGGTACACACCTGTAAGCCCAGCTGAGGAGGCTGAGACAGGAGGATCACCATAGATCCAAGCTGCATAATATGACCCTGTACCAAGTGAACAAATAAATGAGTAAAAAAATTAAGAAAAGAAGCTAAAATGAGAATATATTTAAAAAAACTTCCTTAAGTTCCTGAAAACAGCCTGCTTCCTCCCTGCTGTCTCCATTCAAGCTCAGGAGCATGTCTGATACATTTTGGTCCTGCAGGAGTACACTGTATCTGTGTAATAACTTATGCTACCTGAGTTACGCTTCCTTTCACCTAAGTGATAGCAAGTTTTGTTCCTGCAGCCGCAGGCCCAACGCAGTATGTGTAGAGATGGCTTGGAGTGGGTCCACACTTAAAAATTACTGGCCTGAATAATTGCTCCAAGGTGGGGGGCATTTAAATGAGGTGAACATCTGTCTGCTGAGGTCCAGCTGCTAGCAGGCCTTCCTCTCTTTCTTAGAAAGATCTTTCTTGTCTTCATCCAACATATTTCACTCTTACTAAAATACAACTTTTTTGAAAACTAGATCCTAAGCACTATCCCTCCCAAGGAATTTAGGGGACAAGAGAAATACAAGATACACGGTAAACGGTAGGCCAGCAGGGAGCAACAAAACTTTTCATTCCCTCCTGATACAGGCACAGTTCATGAAGTCCCCAGTTTAATCTTTCTTATGAAGGTAATGCTGGAGCTTTCTAGAGATAGCAGATATAAGTTTTACCTAACTATTTTGTACTTAACTGTTCTCCAAATGTTCTGCATCAACTCGATAATTTAATTTTTGTGACAACCTCATGAGTGACTGTTTTACGTTACAGATGACTCAGTGAAAGATAAGAAGGATAAGAGCTTTTCAGGGGAGACATGGCCACAGAGGTCTCCACAGCTGTCAGACCTGGCCACTGCTCAGCAGCACTGCCCACCTCTCCGTGGCTTCCTGCCTTACCTCACATGGGCCATCTCATCACTCAGCAGTCATGTCTGTGGGTGTGGCCCAAACCTAGGAACAACGCAAACTTCAGGCAAAGGAAATATGAAAAGCCCAGTAATGAAACACATTATTTTCCCATCCGTTGTTATTCATGATATGTTCATCTCTTCTATGTGAAAATCTGCCATGGCAACAGGACAGCCCCCATGGCATACTGGTATTGAACATTTTCATCACATTTGCTGACCTTCTATTTTTTTAAATAAGATGAAGAAAACTCAAGTAATTTGATTTCAATGGAAGTAGGATGCCAAAAGTGAAAGATTTTGCAATGTAGCTACCATTATAAAATACTGACTTTTAAATTCTATAGAACGTTTTATCCTAGGTATACATCTTGTCAGCCACTGTTATGCTATGCAACACAGTAAATACGATGACTCAGTGTTATCTTAATCAAATTAAGAAACACTTGAGGCAAAATCTAGTGCTGATGAGGAGAAAACAAAGCACAGTGCTTATGAAGTCCTGACTGATGACCGGCATAGAAAACTGCAAAGAGAAAGAGCACAACCCCCAGTGCTGCTCAGTACTGCAGACAGGGCCTGGCATTAGCAGCGGAAACTCCTGGCAAGTCTGCTGCTGGCCCTCCACGCCAGGGGGCAGCACCCTGTGCCCCGCACGCCTCCCTTCAAGCACCAAGCCGTATCTTGTGACGTGTGTAACTGTAGCGCACGCGACTTGGTCTCTGAAAACCTAAGTTTTATCTTTGTAAAGTGATGTTTGTGATAATTTATACTTCTGAGAGTTGTCTCAAAGATCAAATGAAAATACTTGTAAAATGTGGACCATAATACTTGGTAAAATGCAACAGCTCAATTCTTGTCAACAGTGAACTTTAGCTAATATTAACTACAATGTGCTGGAACCTACTGCATTTGAATCAAATCAAAGCCATTGTTTGTGTTTATCTCATATATAGTCATTATCCTTACAAGTTCCAATACCAGGGACGTGAGGGAAAAATTAGTGGTGAAAGGTGAAAGACAACATAAGAAAACAACAATGTTAAAAATCAATAAAGGCACATGTGAAATAAAATGGCTGAGGAATTATCTGCTAAGAAATTGCCTTATTTGATATTTTAAGCAGTACCTCAGACATCAAAACACAAATACTTCTTACACTCAACGAGTGGGAAAACAAGTGTTTTTCTACAACCTTCTTCCTCAGAATCTCTCAGAACATTTGGGGAATATTCTGAATTCCTAAGCACATTAATGAGTCAACTGTGAAAAATTCCAGGAATGTTTGTTCCTTGATTCCACAGCCTCTGACTCCTGCCTCTAGGTAGCTTGCTGCTCTCTGGTAACCCTTGACGGGGCAGGAGGGTAAATACCACACTGCCGTGCAGTTTTGTACCTGGCTAGTGTCAACTGTCCAACGAAGATGTCCCCCAAGGCCACCTGGTAAGGGTTTGGTAGCCAGCCTGGGACACTGGGAGATGGCTCAACCTGCAACAGCTGGGGTTTAGAGGTCCCGGCAGGAGCACTCTTGAGGAGAAAACTGAACCTACACCCCGTTCTGTTCTTCCTCTTGCCTCCCAACCAGCATGGGTGAGCAGCATCCTCTCCCTGATGCTCTAACACTGCACAAACTCCAAGCAATGGAGGCAGCTCACTGAGGAATAAACCCCTAAAACTGTGAGACAAAGCAAACCTTTACTGTGCTAATGTTGTTGGCTTAGATATTTTGCTGTAGTAATAAAAGCAGGAAGTGAGGCAGCTAAAAGTGGAGTCTGAATAATCCCTACTGCTGTACGTGTCTCCGACCACGTGATCTACTTCCGAGCCTGTGACGCCGGACGTGAGCCCTTCTGCCGCAATGCTCTTCCTATTTCAGGCCCAGCTGCCCCTCACAACACTGCTCTTCCGCAGGGCCTCTTCTTCCATCAAAAGTCAACTTTCTAAGTTCACGGCAAATGTGAACAGGGCTCAGGTAACACCGTGGGAGACTGGAGGGAATTCTCCAGGCGGGCTGCTGCAGGTTCTTCTGACTGTCCCATCTTACCCATGCATCTTTCTAGTTTTTAGAGAACAATTTTTTATTTGTTTGCTGGAATATAAAGGAATCAGAGGTAGATTAATATGACAGATCAGTCTTTCAGTTCAGATATCATGTAGCCTCCACACCATTACAAATCCAAAAAGCTTTCTGAGACTAGTAGAGTGGGCAAAAGAAAGATAAATCCATTGCTGGAAACATGATTTCGTTAGACTATTCCATATAGTGTGCGTTTCATAGATTTTGCATGCCTCAAAATTTTATGAGTAAAGCTATGGCTGTGAGTTTTGCTTGTATATGTCATTTAATATTCTGTTATAAAACCAACACTTTATATTAAATGTTATTTATTGGATAAGGATCTGTGGGACGATTCATGTTTTCACCTTGAGAATGAAGAAATTATGATCAAATACAAGCAATATATTTTGAAAATCATTCAGTGTCCAATCCAAGTTCTATTTTTCCTACATTTTCTAATAAAATAGATCTGGATTTCCACTTCACTGTTTTTATATAACCTGTGAAAATCACATACACCCACCATTAACTGAAAGACAGCAGATTCCCATATTCCAAACTAAGCTTAATTATTTTAAGTATTTACCAGACGCAATATAAAATCAGTCAAAAATAAAGAATAAAACTTAAAAAATCAAAATGTCTGATGTTAGAGCAGAACAAAGGTAAATATTTCTTGAATTCTTCTTGTCGTGTTATGCTCTAAAAAATTCACACCGTATTCCTACTGCCTTTAGGAACACTGAAATATTCTGTTTCAAATAGAGGTAATTAGTCTGTGATTAAGAGACAGAGTAATTACCATGAAAGAGAAGTGCCTTCCTGTAAGAGCTGCCAGTTCAACAGAAAAAAAAAAAAAAAAATATCCTTCTGTGAAAACTTTTCAAAGAAAATAACAAAGCACTAAGGCTACATGAACCGAAAGGTAAAAGCTCAAGGCTCTTGGTGTGAAATGGCCAAGAGCTGCACATACACATTGCAAGGTGTTACACTCCTCCCAAAACCATTGTCTGCAGCCTCACTTAGCTGCACTGTCACTCAGCTGTACTCGCAAATGCCTCCTCCTCTTTGCTATTTTGTTTCATTTGTGTCTTTTGAAAGAGAATCTCCCCGACATATATTCAGGCTGGCTTTGAGCTCACTAGGTAGCCCAGGCTGGCCTAGAACTGACAGGAATCCTCCTGCCTCAGCCTTTGGAGTGCTGGGATTACAGGTGCACAAAATCACCTAGGGCTTACAGGTCGCTCGCCTTTGGAAGGCATTCCATGATAGCCCTAGTTCATGTAGAACCCCAGTGTTCACCCTCACTCTAGTTACTCACTTATTGGAATCTGAAGCTACGTCAAGTTGCATTTTACTCTTGGCTCATTCAAGATCTGTCCCACTAAGACTTCAGTTGTATGGGATGAGGGTGCTTATCAGGCCCAACTGTATCTGCAGTACCAGAATAGTTCCTGTCATGTATTAGGTGAGTGATGAAATATTTGGTATAAAATGAATACCTAATACTTAAAGGCATTTTGTTGTTGTTGTTGTTTTGTCTTTGAAATTTTGACAGAAGTTAAAAGTTTTTTACTTTCTAAAGTAGTTTCATCTAAGTTACTACTGCAGGGGAGGAGCTTTGCAAGGATATGTGGAAATAATGTTTGGAATCTATCTGCAGTTTTTTCAGAGCTTTCCTTTCATCAGCCCAAACAGAACCTCTTCTCAAAATATCAAAGAGAATTGACTCAGCTGTTCTCTAAAATCCTACTGCCTTTTTTCTGCATATATAGCCTCCGATAGAAAACCACTCTGTGGTAAGCATTATGGCTAATCGATCTTCATAACTACCTCGCTGTGCAAAACTGCATGTACCTTCACTGCCTAAGAAAGTCCTTTAACAAAAGCATCACAAATAACCCTTTGTCAAAACATCACAACATTCACATTCTCCTGTGATGAAGACCTCTGTCCAGCATCAATGCTTCTCAAACTTGAATCTGTAGCCTCTTAAATGACCACGTTGTCTTTAGAGTCAAGTGCATGGTCATGCTGATACATGGATAACTACTATAGTTGGGCTAGTTGGACAACGCAATTTGTAAAGTGAGAGGAGATGTTGTCCCTGCATTTCCCAACCGTTTACGGGTCCTCCCTGCTTATTCTCAAAGCAAACTAATTTAAGTACTAAAAATAATACATGGACAGCACAGCTTAATCAATAAAATTTGGTGTAAATCTTTTTGCCAACCAATCCCCCTACCATATCAAGCAGATATAATTTCATGCTGGTGTAAAAATATCTTGTCATATATTGGGTGATGGATAGAATATTTGCTGAATAATGAATTGCCAGTATCTGAAGAAACTTCTGGTGAAACTTGTCAGAAATAAATAGTAAGACTTAAAACTTTCCATATCAAGAAAACACCCACTCCTTCTGTCTTGACTGATGGATGAAACTAGCAAAATGCTGCTGATGCAGGTGAGTTGAATTTAATATATGCACAAGTTAATAACGTGGCAAATGTGAAACAAAGTGACAGGAACTGACTTTCTACCTTTCTTCTATTTTATATGTTAATATGTTAGGTTGAGTAAAATAAATCCACATTTTGGTGAAGTCATTTTAGATTTATAGTTATGTCAGGAATTATAGGAGAGATACAGTGGAAATAAAGATTCTACTGATACACAAATCACAGGTTACATGGACCTAAGAATTTATCCTTTCACATTTTGTGGACCAAGAATCTATATGCTTCTTCAGTTTACCGACATAGAGATTTGCAAAGTAGTTTGTAATAATCTTCTTGATTTCAGCAGTGGTGACTGGCCATTGTGATTTCTTCTTTTTCACTTCTAATTTCAATCTTTGGTATGAAGGGTTAGAGTATTGATTGATTGATTGATTGATTGATTTTTAGAATCAACTCTTCAATTCATTGATTCTTTTTTTCTGATCTCAATTCTGATTTCTGCTCTGATCATTACAATTTCTTTCCTTTTAGTAGCTTTAGGCTCGGTTTATTCCTGTTTATCTAGTACTGTCAGCTACCTAGTTTTTTATTTGCACTTGCTCTGTTTGTGTGCTGTGGATATTCATAGCTATCAGCTTCCCAGTTATGACAGCTATCATTATTTATATCCCAGGACTTCTAATATGTTGTACATGTACTGGCATGCTCATATGAGTCTAGAAACTGTCTTGCTTTTTCCTTGATTTCTTCTGTAACACATTGGGTACTTAGGAGTGTGTTGTCTAGTTTTCACACATATGCATGATTTCTGTGTTTTGTCATTCATTTCTACATTCATTGCACTGTGATCTGATAATATGCATGGTACAATTTCAATTCTTTGGCACTTACCTAAGCCTGCATTATTGATTAGTATGTGGTCAATTTTGGAAAAGGTCTCTGTGCTTGGGAGAAGAATGTGTGGTCTATTGTTGCTTGTGTGAACACCCTATAGATACATAGTCCTTTTTTTGAAGGTGAGGAACAATTCTGAAGCAGCTTTTCAGGTCCTCTTGCACAAATGCCTGTGGTCATGCTATCGTGGCTACTCCAATATCCTAAATAAAATCAAAGGATGAGCACATGCCACAGTGGCTTTTGTGGATGGCCCGTGGCAGCAGCCATTCACCATAATTTTTGTCATCCCTCCTAAGATACCCATGAGAAAACTTGCATGCATGCTTCAGGAAGTGACAGGAATGGTCAGGCATGGGATTACTTTGAGGGAGGCTCATGGCAATGTGTCTTCCTCTAATAAATTAGTGGAAAATGTAAACATTTGCCTAATATCTTGATTTCTCTTTGTATAATTCACTCTTGAATAAATTAAAAACACAATACTCCTAGTACTCAGAAGCCCTACTTCTGCTCACCAGCCCCACAAATAGTACGTACATCTATGTGTATTGATTAGCACTACCTGGTTTAAGTCTTATGTTGGAAGCAGAGGACAGGCTCTCGTTTCTTCTCTCACAAACTGCTTCCAGAACTCTCCTCTCTGTACTGTATTTAATTACAAGCATATTGCAAAACAGGGGGCCCTCTCTACTGCTGGTAGACACCTGGACTGCTTTCAGTTTCAGACTATCCTGAACAGTGTTGCCATGAACATTCATGCACCTATCAATAGTTACCACGTAGACATTTCCGTTGGTTCTAAACCGAGGAGTTGAACTACAGCATGATGAGATACTCATACATTCTGCAGTATGTCTCCTACTTAAAAAATCTTGGCCTACCCTTTTTATTTGCCCAAGAATTCTTTTAAAGGGCTGTGGGTGGGGCTTTGCATTTTGCTCTTGGCCCATCGGAAACTAATATGAGGATAAAACATGCATTAACTTTTCCATACAATGTCTAGTTGACCCAGTCTTATTGATCAGAAGAAATACCCTTTTCCATTGCATTATTCCTGCATATCTTTGTGAAAAGAAAACACTGGAGATACAGACAGTGAGATACAGACAGATGACAAATAACAGACAGATCTAAATTCTCCACTGTGCTCCATTCTTTTAAATATCACATCACCTATGTCAGTAAACATTATTATATTTCTTGGCATGTGGCTGCATAAGTCCTCTGTGTTGTTTTCTTCTTCGAGATTGTTTTGATTATCTTGGCCTTTGCATTTCCATATAAATTGCACAGCTAGAATCTCCCATACCCAAATAATGCCGGACTTTTAAGGAAGATTACATTACATTGATAGTGGAATTCGAGGAGAATCCTCTTTACATTATCAAGTAGTTCAATCTATAAACATGATATTCATTTCCACTTCTGTAACTACCTTTACCCTCAGCACTTCCCAGTTTTGTAGAATGGCCTCCCATGGAATTCCAGATTTATTCCTCTTTTCTGACAGCAGCCCAACATTTTCCTCTTCTTCCTTTGCCCTCACCTTCCAGCTCAATAGACCAACTATTGAATTCTTAATTTCATGTATTTATTTCTCTGCTCTAGATCTGTTATTGTATTCCATCTAGGAAGTCCAGCTGCCTGAGGAAATGTCAAATATAGCACTCAATAGGTTAATCATGATTATTTTAATTTTGATAGTATTATTTCAATATCCAGCCTGGGGACCTGGTTCTGTATTGTACCTTCTTGTCTCAGTAAGCTGTATTTTGCTTCTGGTATGACTGGTAATTTTTTGAATCAAATCTTAAATGTTGCTCTGAAAAACTGTGTAGATTTTGGACAATACCATACTTTTGCTTACTTTCTTATAAGAGGAGACCATGTCATCCTAGGAGAAGAGTAACAAATACTTATCATCTACCAGTGCCTGAAGCGACATTGCCAGTGGAGGGCTGCCCTCACACTGACTCAGCTTCTTGTGTGTCCCTCTCTGTGGTCTACATTTTCAT
Source organism: Capromys pilorides (assembly GCA_004027915.1). Classification (NCBI taxonomy): domain Eukaryota; kingdom Metazoa; phylum Chordata; class Mammalia; order Rodentia; family Capromyidae; genus Capromys; species Capromys pilorides. The sequence goes on from PVKN010006522.1 coordinate 16,811, forward strand.
GGGTCTTGGAGACTTTGGCACTTGTGCCGGCATTCCGAGCATTCGTGGCTCTGCGACACAATGTGTCGCTGGCACTCACAGCTTGAGGGGAGAGAGGACCCACTGGGCTCAGGATGTCAGGCGGTCCAGTCCATGTTTGCCTGGCTGCACGGTGAGGACTTCAAATGCACAGGTGGGCGGCCAGCTCTGGGAGCCTTGGTGAGCCCTGCCCCACCCCCCACCAGCGCCCCCGCCCCCACAGTTGCAAAACCCCAAGCTTAATGGTAGTGCCTTAAAATGTCCTAAAATTCATAAAATCAACTTACCTGCTTTTACCTAGAAAATGATATTTAATATGAAAATATTTAACAAATATTTAATCATAACTATTAGATAAATAACAGAAATTCATTATTTAATGAAAGGAAAATGAAAGTGTGAATAAATAGGAATGCCGTCATTCAGATAATTCCCAGGAATAACCATTCTCAGAAGCCAGGTCTGGGTATATTTAAACCGTCCAGGAGAACTGGAAAAGTGGGAGTTTCAGGAAAGTGTAGATTCCATTTGGCCCTTTTAGTTCAGAGTTCTGTTCTAACGGCTTGTGTTCTCGGGATCAGGATTTGCACACTCGTGACAGGCCTGTACAGATGCCCATCCAGAAAATCTCCCTAATGAAGCATGAGATACAGATGTATCTTCCTCTTTGACCCATTTTTCATGTTTGTTTTTCATTTTTTATTTCTCTAGTGGATTAATAAGCATTGTAACAATATATTTGGTATATTCATTCTTTCACATATGAATTTGTTTGATTTTCTCAGTTTACTATTTGAAAAGGAAATATATTAAATTGCCTTAAAAAGAAAGTCACCAGCTACAAAGATGACTTCTAAACTAGAAAGGAGCATATTGTTTTAAATACTAGTTACTATCCCATTAATAACTGTTTATGAGTACATTCAAGCAAACGCTAGGCGCCAGGTATTGACGCTGGAGTTACAGTCACTGATCTCGTGAGTTCCAGTTGAAAAGAATTTGTTAGAACTTTTTTTTGCAGTTTTTAATAATTAGAAGGACAAGCTTACATGGAGTGAAATCAATTCTTTAATAAAATACATTGATACAAAATAGAAATTGCTTAAGTGCTATATGTGAATTGCATAATTATTAACAGTATAGCTCTTCACCAGAAATATCAATTTGCAAGTCTTTAAAAAAAGCTCCAGTTCTTTCATGGTTGATTGCTCAGCTTGAGTTATCCAAAATGATTCCATCTAAACAGGGGAGATGATATGAGATAGTTCCTATTCTTCCTGGGAACAATGAGCAAGAATTAAAGGCTAAGTCTCACCTCATACTCAGCATAGTCCATGTGTATTGGTAAAAGCAAAACAGTTTGTCTTCAATTAAATGAAAATTAAAAGGGGTAAGAGGCCCTCAAATATCTTTGACTTAAGCAGTACTACTGGAAGGTTACTTCCGAAACAGTTCATCTTTTCAAAATTAGCAAAACACCAGGATTTTGTTTATTACATATAATTGTATAGCTACTTTACATAGATAAATCAGAGAAAATAAATTAATTTCAGTTATATAATAATCTCATAATATTTTGTTATTGGAGTATCTTTGCTCTGCAATTCCTTGCATAATGGGTTAGATTAGGGATTTGTAAGCAAATACTGAATTCCTGTCTTGAAAGTCTCGTCAGGAGATTTGGATAGATAAGTTTTTTCAAAGTCCAAATTTTATTCTTCTTCATCTTCCAACATTTTGCCTGGACAATTTGCACACACACACACATGCACACACTTACATTTATAACTGGCTATAGAAAACATCCCTAAAACTCAGTTATTTACCCTTCAATAGTAATGTAGTGCTACACTAAGCAGAATTCTATGAATATTTCAAAAGGTAACTCTGAGATGTATTTTCTCTTTTGCACAGGTATAGGGCATAGTTACTGCAAACTGTCCATTTTATTCCTCCAAACTAGATTCATGTTTTTAAAATAAGGGCCGCATGCTGGGAATCCCACAGCCAACAGCATAACTAGGGGGAGCGCCTGTAAGTCTCGCTGGAAATGATGCCAACCTTAGGCAGCTGGTGAGCAAGAGTTTTTCCCTAAAAGCAGATCAGTCTTCACTTCCAGCTGAATTTTATATATAAACTCAGAGCTGTTATATGTTAAATTTCAGATGCGTATGCAGAATCTTTAGGTATTTAAAAACCAGAAGGATCAAATACAGCACACATGTATCCTACCTACCCCAGTTCACCAGTTCTAATTTAAAGGTAATTCAGAGTTAACATATCTACTGTAAACTGATTCCCTTGATCTTGCATTTAATATGTTATGAACCCTTTAAAATAAGTATAGCACTACACACATACACACTCCTGGTCTCTTCTAATTTTTATCTTAAGACAGAGTCTTCTTAGGTCACTATCTTGCCCAGGATGAATTTTGAAATCTCCCACCTCAGGCTCCAAACTATGCCCCCGCAGTCAGCAAACAGTTGCCTTCTTAATGAACAAAACATTTTTATATAAACCATCTCATTAAAAGTATGTCATGAAGCTGACATGCTACAAATAATAATCTCAATGATGCTAACAAATTTTAAATTGTAATTATAGTATGTGAAAGGGAAGTAGAACCAAAGAAACAACAGAATCAAATAAACAATTGAGCCAAGTTCAGTTTGCAAATGAGGAAGGGCTAGCTCAAGATCAAGATGGTGACGCCCATCTTAGGAGAATGGTGAGGCCTACAGCACGCACTGAGCAAGAAATGTAGACTCAACAGCAGCCAACAGAGTCTTCTGAATGGAAACCCTACTGTAGCTCCTCCTTGGGGCTGCGGAAAACTCTACTGAAAATACAGCTCAAGGTGTGTTTGCTTGTTTGTCAAATCAACATTGAAGCCTGTATCTTCAGTACACAGTAGGGTAGCTGCATAACCAGGTATAATTAAGCCACTGGTTTACGCTTTCCTGAAGTCTTGGCAGGTTCCCAGGGCTAATTTCATAAAAAATCATGGAAATAGCTATTGACTATTTCTGAGACAAAGGCAAATTTATAGGAATGAGTGGCCACCTTAACCAAAGAACAAAACTTTTGATAATTAGGAAGACACTATTATCCAACCCTTGGGTGCAGCTTCTAGGGATCTGTACGTAGTAGTTACCCATGGGTTTATACTGTCTTCTGAAGATATATTATATATTTGTATTTGACATATGCATATTTTGTTCACTTTTCCAACAATAGTGTGTACAATGAACAAAATTTTCCTTCCTATATCAGACTGTGATATAGTTCTAATTTTTCTCCAGTATCTTTTCATGACATGCAACCAATATATTTCTACAGTGATGTTTTCATCTTGAAGTTAAAAACAAACTCAAATAAAACTAACACAAAGCAGAGTGCCTGAGGTCAGGGATGCTGAGAGAGGCAGCAAGTTTCTGCATAGCAGTCCTCTCTATTGAAAGTATGACTTCCACAGCCTCCTGACTTTAACCCCCTAGGGCTCTTAAGCTGTGCTGTTCTAGGGATGATTACGATGAATGCCTAAATTAAGTTAAAAGCCTTGACAGTAAAGGACACGCTGCCCTCGGTTCTGCCACTTGATGTTCTCCCTCTCCTCCACATACAATCTCCTGTGCCACCATTTTTGCCCTCTTCTGAATCATTTCTGAAGTCCTCCTTTGTGTCTTTTCTGTTGTGCCTGCCTTGAATTCGTGAATCAACTCCAAATGTTTACAGCTATTTCTGTCAAACAAGAGCATTGCCCTCTATCCGCATCTACCTTATTCACTGAGTCTGGAGCCGTGCATTTTCTGTTCTCTGCTAAAATCAAGAAGTCTGAGAGAGATAACACTGTGAAATGATTGAGGATTTCAGGACAGCCAGGACAGCAGGAAGAGGGTGTCCAGAATTGTTTCCCAAAGGGGTAAGAAAATCAGCGCATTTGCACTGACTGGGACTAACTTTGAGGAAACTAATGATTATGTTCCTTTCAATGAAATTTTTAAAATTTAAACATTTACTATGCATTTTAGTCACACTTTACAGCTAAAATGGGCTATTCTAATTAGTTCAAACCTTTTGGGTCAGTTCAGTTTTTCACCAGGAAGACCAGTTCAGCTAAAAATCTTTAAAGAGTGTAAGAGAGCAAGAATAAAATATAATACTTCTGTCCCAGGAGTTCCAGAATCTCAGGGAAATTCAATGCACAATTAAATCTCAATGCAAATTGTATAGTTGCATATAATATACATATAGCAGGAGACGAGGCAATGTTCGGATTCATCCTGGGGGAAGAAAGGTGGTCTGCAGTGTCTCCGGTGAAAGAAGGACTTGAGGGTGCTCTCAGACAGTGGGAATCGCAGTCACCTTCAAGCTCTATGCACCCACAGAGACACTGAAGAATGACCAGGCACCATCAGAACCAAATTTATAAAAACTCTGGAAAACATGAGTCATTAAAAGCAAAGAAAACACACTGTTATGAAAGAAGCTGTGGAAAATAATCACTTCCTGTTCGCATCTGCCCTTTCTCCCAGGATGAGAACCTTGAATTTAGCAGGAATGGGAGATGGTGCCAGTGCTGTGGAAAGCAGCTCTCCGCCTCCTCAGGAACCCAGCAAAATCACCCTAGGAGGCCGCAGCTCCCCACTCTCTGTACACAAAAGAACTGAAAGCAGTGCCTGAAGTAGCTGCTCACTGCTGCCCAGTGACATTACTCACAACAGTTTGGACTCAGTGGCCATCAATAGGTAAATACATACATGAAATATGATCTATGCACATAATAGAATATTAGCCATAAAAGACTGAAGTTCTGATCCATGTCACAGCATAGATTAGCTTTAAAAATTCTATGCTAAGCTAAGTAAATCAGACACGAAGGAAATACACAGCAAGATTATACTTCTATGAACACACAGAGCAGACAAATCCTTATGAAAAGTAGATTGAAATTGATAAGGAGTCCAAGGGTGGGGGATGGGGTATGATTGATACAGATGCCCGTATTTCTGTCATCAGGCCCACATGTGTAAACCTCCCATGGTCTCCCTAGCGTAAGACCTGAAAGAGTAACTAAAATCTGAAAGGTACAGGAAATACTGTGAGAAGGAAGGAAACTGTACAAAGGGAAGGAATAACCAGGATGATGGAAAGGAGGAGAGAAAGAAAGAAGGAAAAATCTACCTATCCATCCCTCTATCTATGCAGCACAGCTTAGATAATTAAACTGCTGATTTCTACTGAAATATGGTATACAGTTAATACTTAGATTTTTTTCCTTTTAATTTTTTGACCAATTTTGCATGCTTATGTCTGGTAATCCGAACAACTAATTTGAAGACAACAATATGCAATTTGACAACCATTGTTGGATCCCTATCATCTTGTTTAGCGAAATTCTGTATCATTTGTAATGTTTTTATTATGTTTGTTATCTTTTTAACAATATAAATGAACCATAAATTTTTTTAAAAATAAAAACACAATGAAATAACTTGGAAATAGTAGCAGATGATTGTAGAACATTGGGGCTATCATTAACGCCCCTGCATCATGCACCTAAAATGGTTAACATAAGTTCACATTGAAATTTAAAATTCTTAAGTAAAGAAATATGTTAAGTACAATTCTGAAGGATGACTAGATGTTCAGCAGAGAAAGGCCACAGGCATCCAGGAAAATGAAATGGCGAGCCAGGGCCTGGGCAGGGAAGAGGGCCTGGAGACAAATTTACAAGGCACTGCTGTGCCAGCTGATGGAGGCCATTAAAGCCCTCCTGGGATTTGCTCTATGAAGAGCCAGATAACTTAAGAAGACAAAAGAGAGAAACTGATACAACAGCAGCTATAAATTTTGATAACTCAGGAGATAGTTTTAACGGATGAATTCATGAAGTGATGAAGATCAATGAAGAAATTATTCCAGAAGATTCTTGAGATGTGAACACTGGATAAGATTAGGTAAAGATACAGAACATTAAAGGTAGCTGAGAAGCAATCGTTACAGTGTGGAAGTGTCTACATTGTGTGTAAAATAGATTGTAATGCTACATATTACACGTATGCAACCCAATATTATTTACATGAAAATACGCACTCTCATATTGCACTGCTGTGTCAGACAGGATGGAAAGTGCTAAACCTACTGCTCTTCACATCCTGTTAAGTTCTTTTCCATGTATTTTGCAGCCACAGCTGTTAAAATGAAAGTATATTGGGCAGGAAACATGTTCTGTATTATTACAATCCCTTCTCACTTCTCGAAGTACCCTTTTTAAACTCCTTTTTGTAAAAATATCACAATGACACACATAAAACTCTGAGCAGTAGCCCACAACAGTAGACCAAAGAGCAAAGCACTGATTCAATAGCAACATTCTAGTTCACTTCCATGCTATGGCATAACTACAGGACATACGGCAATGCACACATGACAGTTGTGGTATTATCTGTCTGTAGCTATCACTAACGACAAGGGAACAAAACATTCCACCAAACTCTACGGGAGTTTGCACTGATCCTAATGCTAACCATTTCTTCATGTCACAACTCATTATGTACGTTTCATATCAAATTAGATGTACATTCGTTGGCAATTTGTTTCATGTAGAAATAATACACTTAGACATATATGAAAGTAAACAGACGCACTACAAGGAATGTGGCACCTGAATGAGCAAAAGTAATGAAGACTAGGATCAAAAAAAAAAAGCATTTTGTTTGACTTTTTTGTTTCACGCTGTGAAATTATTTACACAAAACACACACATGTCAAATTCTGTCAATGTCTTTGATTCCAAATTTTTGAGCAAAGTACACTTATATTAAGAGAAAAGTATATAGTGGCTGGTGGTTGCTCTTCTTTCTTGTGTTTGTCTCACATGTGCTTCTCTGATTAGCCTGGGAACAAATTACAGAAGAAAACTTATTTCTTGTTGCTTTTTTCCTCTAAACCATCCAATTTCTTGTCCTGTCTCACACTCCCTTGTCAAGATTCTAGCAGCAGCTATTTGGGCCTCGAGCCTTATGTGCTATCCAGTGTATTTCAAAACCACTACAAATTAAGAGATATTATTATATAATTTCTTGTTTCGATAGAACAGAAAATAAACATTGGAAAAGTTAGAGAAGCATAAATGTTGTGAATTCTCTAGCTATTAAACCAATAATATGGGAATATAAACAAGTTTTTGCCAACAAATTAAGCAGCTTATGTGAAATGAACAAATTCTTTGAAAGCTACAAACTATGAAAGATTGCTTAATAAGACACCTAATATAGCCTAATACCTGTTAAATAAATCACATTTTTAGCTTAACAATGTCCTACAATAAAAACTTGAAGCCAGGTGAATTAGGAGGCAGTTCTTCCATGGGTTGTGGAAGAAAAGGTACAACTTCTTCAAGAAAATTGAAAAGGGAATACTTCTCAAATAATTCTATGAAATTCACATCATTACCCATATAGAAAAATCAGATGAAAGTATTACAAGTAAATAGAACTATAATATAATACCTGACATAACCAAGAATCTGAAATATCTGCACAAAATTGTAGGAAAGCAAATAGAGTGTATGAAAAGACAGTATATCATGAGCAAATAGGATATACCCAAGAAAATAGGTTAACTTAACATTTGAGAATGAATCCATGTAATTCCCCATAGAAACAGAATAAACACAAAAATGAGATGTTCATCTCTACAAACCCAGAAAAATCATTTGACAAAAAATCCAATATCCATGCTTGGTGAAGTTTCTACATAAGTTAAAAATAGAGCATATTTTAACCTGGAGAAGAGCAACTATAAAAAATTTAATAAATATGGTTTGCTTTACTTACTGGTAAAGTGTAACCAAGGGACTTCCATTGGAATGATGCTAATCTTTAAAATATTTCATGTGCCAAATCAATACAGACAGAGACTGTCATGACATCAGCACAGACACCTGAGTATAATCTAATTCCCATGTTTTCATATATTTAGTGCAATGGTTGACTCGTTATCTGAGAACCACATTTAAATCAAAACTTTGGTGTATGGAAAAGTATAAAAAATATAAACAAATAATGGCCAGGGTCTGTAATATGTAAGACTCTTTTTCTTGTTTAAAAAATACAAAACAGTAAAAAAATTTAGGAACAATACAGAATTTCACTATACAAAACAATAGAAATGTAATGATGGCTGTTATATTGTACAATGTCTTCAAATTAGTTTAGGATATCAGATATAAGCATGTAAAATTGGTAGATCAAAAAAGTTGTAAGAAATTAAAAAGGAGAATAAAAATTTAAGGATGAACTCCTCCTTTCAGAAGACCAGCAGAAATCAGCCGTACAATTATCCAAACTAACTTGCATCTTACATAAATATATCCCTTTCTCTTCTTTCATTCTTTTGTCCTTTTCTTCATCCCAGTTTTCCTTCCCTTTGAACGTATTCTTTCCCTTCCATGGTATCTATTGCACTTTTTGAATTATTTGCTATTTCAGGTTCTTATAGTAGAGAGATAATTTGATGTTTACACATGTGGGTCTGATTTATTTTGCTTATGAGTATGGTCTCTAGTTGTATCCATTTGCCTATAAAAGCCTTGATTTTATCCTTTCTATAGCTGAAGAATACTCTATTATGTAAAATTACCACATCATTTTTATCCGTTCCTCAGGTGACTGGTGTTTGTGTTGCTTCCAAGATTTAGTTATGACAAACTGTGCTGCTATAAAAATGGGTGCACATGTATTGCTGTGGTACAATGATGGTAAGGTCATTTGGGAAAACGCCCAGCAGGGGAATAGCTGGGTTGAATGTGACCTCTATGCCTAGTCTTCTGAGGAGTCTCCACACTGATTTTCATAGAGGTTGTGCCAGCCGGCACTCCCACCAGCAGCGGAGAAGGGTTCCTTGTCCCCAGCATTTGTTGTTGGTTGACTTTTTGAGAGCCATTCTTTCTGGGGTGAAATGCAGACTTTTCACAGAGAAAGAAAGCAAATGACCAGTAAAACAAGTGAATAGAGACTCAGATTATACAGAAGTGGGAAAATTTTAAGTAAAATTAAAATATATTCTTTTTCATTCATGAAATTTCCAAAATTAAAAAATTCAACTTCCCCTTTGAAGAATAACAAATACATTGAAGTACAGTTCTAAAATATGACTATACCACAGAAACAGAATGTTAAGTAAAAAGCAAGTCTCAAAAAGCATATAATTTTGATAGTTAAAATGCAACCAGCAATAATATTATTTATTTTCATTGTTCTAATATCTTTAATTTATCTTGCATTTTACAGAAGTCTGTGCACACTTTTAAAAACGCACCTCCTTACCCCATCACGTTTCTCTGGCAGCGGCTGTGGTAGGCAATAAATACGCCAACAGTTTGAGCATCAGTAAGGATTTCAGATCGACCAACCACTCACCAAAGAGCTTGCCAGCCTTTTTATCTTCTTTTTAATATAATGATAAATCCACTTTGAGGGAAACCCTGTCCAGCCAATTCCTCAGAACACATTTTGCAAAATCACTGGTGATTAACAAATTACTTAGTTTTGGCACTGAGCTGTGCTTGCTTGCCTGCGACAGTTTGGACACCAGTGTTGCTACTGGCAACAGTGCATCAAAGATGGAAAGTTTCACACTGTAAGAAATAGTGTCGATGTCCTTCTGCAGGATTGTATCTGGTGATCTGCATGTGTGAAAAGTGGCATATCCCTTGATACAGCTTCTTAAGGCACTTTCTGTTTCTGTTGGAATCTTCCTTTCATTACAAGCTGGTAATCACCATCTATAGAACTTCTAGTACCCAATTCTGCCAATAAAAATGCAAGGAGATGTTTGGGCTGACGATGCAATAGTTTACATATATCTGTAAAGCTGACGAAAGAAGTTTTCTCAGTTCCTACTCAGACAACCTGTGGAGGTTTCATGACGAATTTTGTTCTCTCTCCTGTAACTGTCTCTGGATTCTTTTCCCTCATGGTGCTGAATACTCGATTCAGAGGCTCTCCGTGTGTGTAGTCTCTCTCTGCGCCTGCCCAAGTGGGGCCTGTCTGATTGCAGAAGAAGTGCCGTCACCTTTTTCGCAGTCTTCCTCTTCTAGTGCTTCCTCTTTTCCTAGTATTTCATCCTCATCTGGGAACTGGACATTCTTATTTTTCTTCTTTTTATTGCCAAGCATCATGTCAAGGTCATCCTCTGGTTCTGCAGGATGTCACTTTCAATCTTAAGATGTTTTATATCTTCTTTCGCTTCATCAATATCAAATATCTTTTTTCCTTTTCTTCTTCTTTTCCTTTTAATTAAAGAAATTTAAGTCATCTATCGCTTCTCGGCCTTTTGGCTAAGATCAAGTGAAATTTAAGTCATCTAGATCACCCAAAGCATCTTTCTTCCTACTCTCCTCTTCATCAGCTTCCACATCTTTGTCTTCAGTGGGTTTAGCGCTACTTCTGTCTGAGCATCTCCTTCCTCATCTAACATAAGGGCTTCTTCTTCTTCTCTTCTCCTTCTCCTTCTCCTTCTCCTTCCTCTTCCTCTTCATCTTCCTCTTCCTCTTCTTCTTCTTCTTCTTCTCCTTTTTCTTGCTCACAGTAGGATAAAAAAATCATCCCCACCCCCACCCCAGATATGGCTGGAGCTCGCGTGGATTTGGCACACAGATAAGAAGTGAGACAGGTCAGCCCCAGGCCCAGGCGTCAGCACTGCTCCTTCTGATCCCACTTGAAGCACCACACTAGGCTCTTGCGTCAGCAAGAGCAGTTAATATGTATGTTAATAATAGCAGTTAATATGTATGTTGTACTCGGCAGAACTAAACGGAACACAGCTAAGTTGATGCTGGCAACATTTATCCCTTAATGCTAGTGGAGAATACTCAAGGGTGTGTTGTACCACTTTCACCTTTTATATGTAACTATAGATTTAAAGGGGCTAGGGAGGTAGCTCATTAGAATAAGCACTTGCCTGAGTTCAATCCCCAGTTCTGAAAAAAACAAATCAGATTTAAAAATAGAGGCCTAATTCTTACACATATATACACACAGAGAGAATAAATTTTAATTTTTCCTTAATGGACTGATGGAGTGGAGTTCTTATCTTCAAAGAAAATTTTATTCTTTCATTTATACTTGTTGGTAAAATAAAACAAAACTTATGTGCACACATGAACTCTTCTAGACTTAAAAAATAAAATCTGGAAAAAAAAATGAAATGAAATAAAATCTGATACTCTGATACTGGTCCTCAAAGATTAAAAGTGGTAAAGATATACAGTAAAGCTAAATGATACCGTTTCATTCTAAGTCCTAATTCTTAATCACTAGAAATAAAGTCTCCCTCTGCAAGCGCCATTCCTAATTGCTAAACTTTATTTCTAGCATATGATAAATAATTTCTAGGATACAGAGAAATCACTGTTTCTACATTTCACACTGAGTACTTTTTATTCCAGCTTGAGAGTTGCCTTGGCAACCAACCCAGTGGCTCACGTTTAGTACCCCGATATATCCCAACTGAATGCCAC
>PVKN010006523.1:0-28231 GCA_004027915.1 Capromys pilorides
TTTGTAATGAAACAAGAAATGATACTTTGAAGATAATCACCCCTTCATTTGTCTACTTGTGTTCTATATGGTTTTTCTGCTTATTTTTTTGAGACAGGATTTCCTTATGTAGTTCAGCCTGGCCTTGAACTACACAGCCCAGGTTGGTCTCAAACTCAGAGATTCTCCTGCCTCAGGCTCCTGAACGCACCACCATGGGTCCTGTTTTGAACTTTAGATAAGTATTACGGTTTGTATGTAGATGTAGTCATGGGCAGGCTTCTGGAGCTTGTGATTAATTCATGATCCAATGCTGGGATTATGGGTGAGTGCTACACCCGCCCTGGGGCTGACAGTCAGAATACAACGGAAGGAAGGCAGAGAGGCTTACTCCCTGCCACTGTGCACCTCCTTTTCTGCTCTTGCAGTTTTCCACCACCATCAACCGCTGCCCTGTGCCATGTGCCACTCTGCCTTGGAGCCAACTGAGTATGGACTGAGACCTCCACAAACTATGAGCTAAAGAGACCTTTCCTTCTTTTTTTAATTTAACCTTTCCTTCTTTAAATTTTGAGTGTCAAGTATTTTGTCCCAGCAGCAAGAGAAAAGTAACTGAGACAGTCTGGTTTTCCACTTGCTCCCATCAGTCTCTTTAAAAACCCAACACACAAATTATACCAGGATGTGTCTACCTACCACAGACAGGTGGTACTTCATTTTTCAAAAGATTAACATGTAAAAACCTCTAAACACTTACATGCAGTTTCTTTCCATAATATGGAAAATACTTTAAGTCTATGAGTCCATGATTAGGATAAGTTGATAGAATTGGTGGATCTTCATCCTAAAATTGAAAGCAAAAAAACCCCTTTTAGGTCATAGGAAAGAATTTAAAAATTGGTGTTTATGGTGAAAGCAGTAGGAATTATTAACAGTATGGAGAAACTACAATGCAGTTCCAACTATATTACATACTTCTGAGAAGTTACTTATTTTGACTGTATTACACAATTACCTAAATATTACATAATTACATGACCTCTGACACAAATTACATTTCCCAATATACACCACACTCTTCATGAGTCCCTGCTCATGTACAGCCAGTTCTACTCATGTAATGTTCCAGCTGCCCCAAATGTCATTCTTCATTGATAGTGAGAAGGCACCACCAAGTATTTTTCTGAGACGAATAAAAATTGTGCTTCAGATGGAAAAGCAACAGCTGCTACATGATGCCAATCTAGAAAGCAGATTCAGGCTGGAGGCAGAAGGTCCAAAATTAATAGCCATAAGAGCTGTAACCAGAGGTGAGACCAGAATGCATGTGACAGGAGAAGCTGCTGTTCATTCTTGAACACCTGAACATCTGATGTGCATAGACTAATTTCTACTTGTGTGTGGGTGGTGCTGGGGCTCAACTCCAGAGTTTTCTGCACTTAAGCACACACTCTTAATACTGAGCTGTACCTGCAGCCCATAACACCCTCTTCTGAAAACACACAGGACACAGCACAGCACAACAGCACATCCGGGGAATGAAGTCCTCCTTGCTGCTCACCTCACATCATGATCACAGAGTACCACGTGCACAGGGCACAGCCCAGGAATCCCACAGGCAGAGTGCACAAAGCATGGAGATGGCCTCACCTCCCACAACAGCAAGCTCTAACCACCCAGATTTTTAAACAAACATGGAGAAGACGACATGGCTACAGAAACTCTGCAAGTCCTTTAAAAATCACTGTTCCAATGTCAAAGGCCTCCTATTTGTCCTCCTCAGTGCTTGGTGATCAGAGACAGAGCTCAGTGCAGAGCACGAGCTTAAGGCCCCGGATGCCATCCCCAGCATCAAAAACAGAAAGTTTTTACCTTGCAAGGAAAAAATCCACACATCAACATTTTTCTAAATTAATGGCTTTGGTTGGCCTTATTTTACCTTAACATATGAGCTTTATTTACGGAAACAGACATTCCCCAAAATGGAAAAAGCGTTTCCTTTGCGTGATGGTTTACTGAGCGCTCCGTGGCTGTCTCCTGCTAGGGACCGACGTACATCAACCTCATTCAGGCCTCACCACCCTGCAGGGAGCAGGTCCACCACAGAGAAGTGGGGCTCGGAACTGCGGCTCTGCTGCAGGTCACCCAGGGTGGAGACTCCACCACTCTGCCGACCGAGTGCATCTATCCATTTGTTTTTGTCTTTTTGAGACAGGGTCTCACTCTGCAGTTGGGGCTGGCCTTGAGCTCACTTTGTAGCCCAGGCTGGATTCGATCTTGCAATGATCCTCCTGCCTCAACCCCAAGTGCTGGGATCACAGGCCTGCACTATCATTCCCAGCCCTTAAACTTGTTTTATGCTTACACTGAAAATACACGTTGAGAAATAATGAAATATTGAAATGAGTCTCTAATGAGATACTTTAGGGGGAGTACATGTGTCATAATCCACACCAATGCCAGCACAGCAGAAACAATAGGCAACTCTATGAATAATGGCCACTAAGCTGCATTGAAAATAAGATGCAATTTTAAAATTAATTTATTTCCTCATAAATCATCACATGCAAAGGACTTGGAAACATACACGACAAATGTTCCAAGCAATGGTTGTCACTGGGTAGTATTTACTGTTTTTTTCTTTTGTCTATTTTTTTTTTGGGGGGGACTGGGGTTCGAACTCACGACCTTGCACTTGCCAGGCAGGCACTTGTGCCATGGAGCTATCTCCCCAGTCTATTTTTCTAAATTTTCTTTGTCTGTCTGTCTGTCTGTCTCTTTCTTTCTTTCCAATACCAGGGATTGAACTCAGGACCCTGCACTTGCCAGGCAGGCGCTTATTCTACTGAACCATCTCCCTGGCTCTAAATTTTCTTCAGTGATCATGAAATACTGACAGAGGGGCTGGGTGTAGCTCAACGGCAAGAGCACTTGCCTAGCCAAGCGTAAGACCCAGATGTCTGGTACCAAAAAATAACAAAAGATACAGTAGGAGACGCACTGCCACGAAACACCTTGGAAATACTATTTCTTTGAACATTCACCCACTTCATCCTTGCCACTTGGTATGCTTGTCACTTTCAGAACAGTTCTGGAGTCCACTTCTAAGTCTCTAGTTGTGCTCTTGTGCCTGGCATACTGAACTGACTGAAAACATTCACCTTCTCTGCCATTTTGACCTTGGCCAAGAGCCAGAAGCCCCAGTGGGAGACGCAGTGAGCACGGCAGAACGCTTAGGAGCTTGCTCTGCATGGATGGCCCCTGCAGCAGTGCGCACCGCATGTCTGGCCAGACTTTGTGTGACATGAAAAAGGGCTTCCAGAACTACACCAAGTGGCAAGGATGAAGCGGGTGAATGTTCAAAGAAATAGGGAGTATTTCCAAGGTGTTTCGTGGCAGTGCGTCTGCTACTGTATCTTTTGTTATTTTTTGGTACCAGACATCTGGGTCTTATGCTTGGCTAGGCAAGTGCTCTTGCCGTTGAGCTACACCCCAGGCCTGGAATAATTTTTTTTTTTTCTTTTGTCTTTTTGAGACAGGGTCTCATGCAGTTCAGGCTGGCCTGGAGCTCACTTTTGTAGCCCAGGCTGGTCTTGAACTTGCACTGATCCTCCTGCCTCAGCCTCCCAAGTGCTGGGACTATTGACATGCATCACCACACCTGGCCTATAATAAATTTTTTAACTGATGATTCATTTTACTGCCCTATCTTTTCATCCTGACTCTTCCAATTTTTGCCTTTCGAAATCCAAATTTCTTGTATAAACTGACTTGCCTAAGGCTGGTTGCACATGTATACGTCTACCCAAAAAAGATGCTTCACACTGCCGGGCTTTTTAATTTTATTTTAATCAGTGCATACTCTTAACACAGTGGTTCACACTGTAATCCCAGCATTCTGGGAAGCTCAGGCAGGAAGGGTCACAAGTTTGAGCCTAGAAGACAGGCAACGTAGCAAAGTCTCAGCTCAAATTAAAAATGGGGATGGGGAGGATAGGTAAAGGTGTGGTTCAGTACAAAAGCTCTGAATTCAGTTCCAAGCACCAAAAGAGAAACATAAAAAGGACACTGATGCAGGAGTTCCTGAAGTGTGAACCTTAGGGTAGCCGCAGCTCAAGCTACTGAGTCAGAAGCTGTGGGAATCAGACTCGACCAATCCAAGAAGTGCAGGTGCATGATCATGTTTACAAACTTAACACACAGTTTCTGCCTAAAGGCGAGATGCATCTGTGTTGAATTAGATTTCTTTCCTGGTAACTTTTAACTGATTTTTAACACAACAATTTGAGTAAAATTCCTCAGCCATACAGTTGGAGCTAAATGTTAGTAGCATAAAGATTAAATTCAAAACTCAAATTCATCCTCAGAGTTTGTACCCATCTTATATACATATATGTCTTAGTTGCATTTGCAGCATGGAGAGAAAAAACAGAACAAATTATTAGATGAAAACTGCATAGCACTCTGGAACACAAGCAGGGGTAAGGAGGACATGAGGCTTCTACCTTAAGAAAAATGTAGCCTATTTCATTAACTCGCAGATGGCACCAATTAGAACAATAATTTATAAACTGTTAATAAGGAAAAAGTCTTAATACAGTATTAAGACACCTGCCAATTACCCCAATTTCAGAGCTGCTAAGCTGGAAGAATAAACATTATAATCCCTGAAATATGGTCTACGTGGACGTAAGGCAATACATGCAAAATCAACCAGACAGACATAGCAAATGTCTTTGTAAGTGCTTGTTAGGAAAATGAAGGGATAGTCCCAAAATAGTTGGTAGAATTTTATTCTATGAATGACTTTATAACATACAGTACCTAAAAAATTAAGCAGGGAAGAAAAAAAGATGACTAAGGTTAACAGTCTTTTAAAGCATTCTAGGAATTATCAAAGCATTCATGAAGTTATTAAATACTCACCTTTGAAATACATTCTATTTGTGGTGATCCTTCAGGCTTTAATCCAATGATCTAAAGTTAAGAAAAAGTAATTTAAATGTCACAGATAGGAACATCTGTTGTTAGCCAACAGTGGCAGAGGGACTGAGATCAACATTACTCTGTGGATTAAACCCAGTTATATCTGTCTTTTACTTTTTCTTTTAGGGTATTACAATGAGCTTTGTAATACAGAACTTTAAAATTAGCTATTTTATTATTGTACTGAAGTAACTGAGAAAATAAAGAACGCAAACGCAGTTGCATACTTTGTTACCCTTTAAGCAATAAACAGCCTTAAATCTAATTTATAGGACTATTTATGAACTGGGAACTGAACTCAGGACCACGCACTTGCCAGGCAGGTAGTGTCCTGAGCTACATATCCCTGCCCCTCAGGACAGTTTATTGTATGTAGTAAGAACTACAGATGATAGCTCAGTGGACTAAGCGCCTGCTTGGTAAGCACAGGGACCAGGGTTCGATCCCCAGCACCACGTGCTGTGCTGGCCCTAGCCCTGGGCACACTGAGCTGGCCACTGCCCGGGCATGATGGTGCACACCTGTAATCAGTGCTGGGGAGGCTGAAAACAGGCGGGTCACTATGAGACCAAGCTGCATAGTGAGACCCTATAACAAATATATATATATAAAGAACTAGAGAAACAATATAAGCTATGTTTGTTTGTTTGAAGGTCCTGCTTTGTAGTCCAGGTTGGCCTTGAGTTCACTCTATAATCCAAGCTAACCTCAGACTTGCAGTGATCCTCGTGCTTCAGCCTCCAAAGCATTAAGATTACAGGCATGGGCCACAGTGCCTGGCTGACAAACTACTCTTCAGGGCAATGTATTAGGTCACAATTGCCACCATGCTTCCATAAGGCTCTCACAGCTTTACCATTCTTCACAGCTATCTGTCAGACAAACACACACAGTGGGAATAATCATATTCTAATGCTCTCACAGCATAGTGTCGTTCTATGCAAGAAGGCTTCCTTCCTGTGTGCAGTTATTACTACTTTGTAGCTCAGTTCACAAACGTGATTCTCTGCATGATTCTGGTCACAAACTGAACTGGATGAGAACTGAATCAAATCATAAGGTTAACAGTGAGCCTAATCACTGAATTTGGCTTGGTTCTCATCTAATTCGGTTTGCCAGAATTGTGGAGAAAAATCAAGTCTGTAACCCACGCTGTATTCAATCATTCATTTTGCAAGAGGATTTTTTGGCACTCTGAATTTAAATGCAGTTTACTTATGAAAGGGAAACTTGTTTGCTTTTAGCAGTGCCAACTCCAGAAGACCCATGCTTTCCTTTTACAAGGTATGAGTGATTTACTTGTCAGTGATAACTTCAATGATATACAAACAAATTCAACCTGGAGAGGTTTACAACCTGTTTAAGAAACTTTCTTAAGTCAATAAAGCAGGAATGGCCTCATTTAAGGGAGGCTTTAAACAGCCTCAAAAAGATGACCTGTAACAGAACACAACTCTGCAGCACAACATTTAAGCAGCACAAAGGCCTCCCCTCCGCCAAGTGGCTCACACTCACTGGAACTATCCAGAGAGACCATCAGCTTCTTCCTTGGCTAGCAGTTCCACACCTTAGATATCACTTCTATAAAATGGCAAAATGCTACTACCCTGCCTACAACTGCAGCACCCCCTTGAGCTCACTGGAATGTGATTTTATTTGAATGGCCACAATTTAATACACTTTTAAGTAAGCAATCCACTAATGAGATAACATTTAATAAGGAAGGCATTAACTTAGCCTAAATGATAAAAAATAATTATAATTTCTGAGCAGAGGTGTTAGAAACAAGGAACAGCAGAAGTATAACATATACGTACTCTATTCATTTTTACAAGAATACAAGGTTGTCCTTGGGAATAGCCAAAATTTGGATCATTTATACCACTGCACTCTTCAAGTAAGGAATCAGGAAACTGACAAGCAACATAAACTGGACCCTTCTGTTCAAACAGCACTCCATCAGTACAGTTGGCGAGATTCTTCTGCTCTTCTAAAGAATATGCTAGAAAGGAAATATGCGGTGCAATTATACAAGTAAATACTTCGAATTGTAAAAAAAAAAATCACTAGAGTGAAGAACACTGGCATTAATCTCTCTCAAAACCTTAACCCAACTTCAAACACATAGCCTACCGTTCTTGTCACTTTTGGAAACAGTTCTAGAGTGTCTCTAGTTGCACTGTCCTGGCTGCCTCAATGCCTTGAACTGAATCAAACTATCAGGGAAAGAGCCAAAAGTTGCATAATACCAAGACTCACTGCTACTAACATATTTACAATGGGCTGCAATTTGTACATCGTGTGACCAGGCAATTCTGAGCCAGCACTAGTTCAGAATGGTGGAGATGTGCCAGTCTTCTTCAAAATGGTGCCTTTGAGCTCATTATCACACTGCTCTTGGCAATGTGGTCCTTTTTTTTTTTTTTTAAAGTGTAGTAAATTCAATGGCAACATTTTATTTTTAAAATTTCTATTTATTTTGAGATAAGGTCTTGCTATATAGTTTAGGCTGGCCTTGAACTTACTGTAAAACCCAGACTGGCCTCAAACTCCACAATCCTACTGCCCCAGCCTTCCAAGTGCTCAGATTATAGGCCTGCACCACCACACTTGTCAACATGGTTTGCGTCTAGATGTCTCCCAAAACCTTCTGCAGTCATGAGTGTAGGGTTCTAGAGTTTGTGATTCATTGATGGTCAAATGCTGGGATTATAGGTGTGAGCGCTCACCTGCCCTAGGGTGGGTAGCTTGCATACATATTAGGGAGGGAGAGAGGACTGCTCCTCTCCTTTGCCCTTTTTGCTCTTGTAGCCTGTGTGCCAAGCCACCCTGCCTCTGAGCCAGCTGAGTATGGATTGAAACCTCCACAAATGGTGAGCTAAATAAACTTCTCCTAAGAAAAGGAACAGTTCCAGTGAGAAATAGAAAATTGAGTTAATTATAGAGGTTCTTTTATTCATTTTATTTTGTTTTGTGGAACTGGGGATCAAACTCAGAACCTTGTGCTTGCCAGGCAGGCACTTTTGCCACTGAGCTATCTCCCTGTTTCCTTGAAGTTTTTTTTTTTTTTTTTTCTCTTTGAAGTTCTTTAAAAAATTTTTTTTAAAATAATTTTTTAGGCTGGGTGTGGTGGCGCACGCCTGTAATCCCAGCACTTGGGAGGCTGAGGCAGGACGATCAGTGCAAGTTCGAGACCAGCCTGGGCTACAAAAGTGAGCTCAAAGCCAGCCTGAACTGTATAGTGAGACCCTGTCTCAAAAAGAGACACACACACACACACACACACACACACAAATTTATTATTTGGTACAAGTTCTTGTTATGCAGCTCAGACTTTTAGTGGTCTTCGTGTCTCAGCCTCCCAAGCACTAGCATTACAGGTGTATACCAGGGACTGAACCCAGGTCCTTGCACTTGCCAGGTAGGCACTTAGACCACTGAGCTATCTCCTTTCCCCCTCAAAGTTCTAATAGATAACTATCTTAATCCAAATCTGAAAGACTCCCAAACAAGCCCCAGCAAAATACTTTACAGAGTAAAATACAGGTTTTTAAAAAAGAAAAATTTAAAACCCTAGACACAAATTGAAAAAACAAAAAACCCTACAGAGAAAATTCTAAACAACTAGAATTTTATATACAGATAAACTCAACTACAAAGGGAGACTTGACGTTTATGTACTGAGCTGTCCTCTTCTCCAGCCCCTTAGTGTGTGTGTGTGTGTGTGTGTGTGTCTGTCTGTCTGTCTGTCTATCTGCTGGCTCAGCCATCCTTGGGGGCAGGGCTGGTTCAGCATGTGGAGCCAGGAATCAAATAGTGGTCCTTGTGCTTGCCTAAGTTTGCTTAAACAGGCGCTTTAGACCACAGAGCTATCTCACTGGCCCTCAGGTGTCCTTTCTTATAAAGTTACCCAATGTATTCCCATCGAACTGAGGCTGAGGGTGAATGCGTAGCTCAATGGGAGAATACTTACTTAGCTGGCACATCAAGGCTCTGCGATGGAGGTCCAGCAATGCAAGATACAAATCAACCAATCAAAATCAAAACATCCACAAATGTGGAAAGGGTCAGGGTGCACTTCAGTGACAGCGCACCTGCTCTGCCTGCAGGGCCCTGGTCAACGCCAAGCACCATGAATACAACGCAGAGCAAAACAAAACCTAAAAACACGCACCACCACCACCAAAAGCAAAACCAGAGAGCAAATGAAGGACAGCCTAAGCTGGGTGTGGTGGCACACACCTGCAATCCCAGCAACACTCTCGGAGGCATAGGAAGAAGGATCTCAAATTCTAGCTCAGCATGCCAACTTACTGAGATGTTTCAAAATAAAAAATAAAAGGGCTGGAGGTGGAGCTTGGTGCCCCATGTTCAATCTCCAGCAACATATGCAAGTATTAGAAACCACAAGAGGGGAAGGGCTCTAAGACGGAGATTTCCAGAGGAGACTTGTGGAACTTCAAATGAGTTTACACATGAGGGAGTCAGAAGAGAATGCCTACAGATAATACAACAGCATCTAAACATAAAGCAGTGGCCAAAGAAAAAAACTACAAACAGCCAGGTGTGGTGGTAAGCCTAGCACTCAGGAGGCTGAGGCATGAGGACTGCTTAGTTCAAGGACAGCCTGGTCTACATGGTGACTTCAAGGTCAGCCTGAACTGCTTGTCCAAAGCATAAGGTTATTTCCTACTGAAAATGTACCCATAACTAAATTCTCATAACCTCAATGGCTTCCTCGCTCGCCACAGCTACTGTCTCTGCTTTACCTGGGTTACTGTAACAACATTCTAACTAGTTTCACTGTCCCTATCATAACGCCTTGTTTCAAATAGCAGCCTGACTGCCCTTTAAACGTGTGAGTTAGATTATGTTATTTTCTGCTTAATCCTCTTCATCTTCAGCCAGGCACAGTGGTGCCTGCCTGTAATCCCAACGCTTGGAAGGCTGAGGCAGGACTGCTCTGAGTTCATAGCCAGCCTGGGCTGCGTATCAAGACTGTCTCAAAAAAACCAAAACCAAAGCCAGCACAGTACACCACTCACACCCACCTTAGGCAGGGGCAGTGCTGCACACTTAAATCACAGCTGCTCAGGAGGTGAAGAGAAGAACACAGCAAGTTCAAACCCAGACTAGGCAACTTAATGAGATCTTGTCTCAAAAAACTAAAAGGGCTGCCGATATAGCTCAGAGTGCCCTGTGTTCAGACCCCAGTACTGCAAACACCCCCAATCTTGGTATAAAAGCCGAACAATGTCACTGGTATCTAAGGACCTATGCAATCTGATCTTTTAATTACTGTAATCAACTGGCTTATTTGGTACAGTAAACGGAATCCAGGGCCTTTTCACTGAGCTACACTCCTAATCCTATTAGTTCTTGAGGCATGGACCTGCTAAGCTGCCCAGGCGAGACTTACCACCTTCTGCCTCGGTTTCTCAGAGCACAGCTCTCTGATCTCAGTCTCCTACTAAACTGCTCCCTGGGTTTCCCTCTATCTAGCCCCTCTTGCTTCCTGATGAAGCCTGAACTCATCAGGCAAAACAAACCTCAGGGCCTCTGCACCCACTGTTGTCTTTTTAAGAGTGCCGTGCCTAGTTCCCTTCCATCTTCTGAGGCATGGAGTCTTCCAGTCCACTCTTTAAAGCCTGTAGCCCCTTCCCCCTTCTCCCTACCTTTCTGTGCTTTATTTTCCTCCTTAGCACTTACTACCATCTGATATAGTAATACACTACAAGTCTCATGAAGAAAGGATTTTTCCTTTTGTCCACGTATTTTAATTGTGAAGGCAAAGAGATTTATGATGACACGTGGAGGACAATGTGGAATCAGCACCAATTTTGGGTTTAAGACAGGAGGGAGGTGAAGTTGACAGGAAGGCTCCAATGGAGACTGGAAGCTCCATTTTCATGAGAAAGGATAGTTAGCAGCATGTTCCTGAGACAGTGAGAGGGACAAGAGCCAAAGCAGCCATGTGGCTGAGGGAGCCTCAGATGAGGGGGAAGGCAGCTTCCTCCAGAGGAAAGGGTCACAGACAATACAGCTCTCTTGTACGTTTGTCTTGCTGGTAATGGGGAAACTGCGTTCCCACCTGATTACTTCTCTAATCAAGCAAAGTGAGACAGGGAAAAGTAAAGGGTAAGAGGCCCGAGAGGCTTAAGTAGACAAGGATAGGCAGCTCTTCAAAAATCACCAGAAAAGCCGTGAGAGGTGGTGTACACCTGCAATTCCAGCACTCAGGAGGCTGAGGAAGGAAGACTGCTTTAAGTTTGAGGCCAGCTTGAATTGCACAGTGAAACCTTGTCTCAAACCAAAACAAAATACAAAGCACCAGCAAACTGGCATGATAGCCAGGAAGGCAGGCAGGCGGTTCACCTTAGAAAAGTGGTGTTTCTGCAGCACTGCTGCTTGGCATAGGCTCAGAGGGCAGGAAGATCCCTCCAGAAATCTATGGGTTTTATCCAAGAGAAGAGTTCTGCCACACATGATCAATATAGATGCCAGGGATTTTGGAGTACCAGTGAGAGTAAAAGTTAGGGGAAAAACCTTTATTAAGCTACTGAAGAAGGGACTCTGGGATGAGAGCTGAGATAAAGTAAGAGCATCAGTAACCAGAAACCGGACTGAGGCAGAATAGTCATGGAAAAGGTCGGAGAGGCAAGCTGGAGGGGCCGCAGGTGGTGGTAGGAAAGCTTGCTCAATCGGGGCTCTGACAAGGAACCCCTGCTCTAGAGAGCAGCTAATGTAGGTATTTGGGGCTGAGGAGATGATGATCAGGAACAGGTCAGGTGGCTGATGATTAGTTGCATGATTTTTAGCATCATTCACATGAACACCTGGGTTAGGCAAAACAGAAAAACCTGGGCAATGTGCTAAAGAGCACAACAACGTACACTAAAAACCTGACAGTTTTGGGCTGTGCAGATAGCTCAGCAGTCTAAGCACCTGCCTGGCAAGTGCAAGTACCTGGGTTTGATCCCTGGTACCACATGCCATGCTGCTGCACTGGCCATGAAACTGGGCGTGTTGGTGCACACCTGTAATCCCAGCACTGAAGGGGCCAAGAGAAGAGAATCACTATGAGTCCAAGCTGGTAGCAAGACCTTGTACCGAATAAATGAATGAATAAGAATAAAAACTAAAAATCTGACAGTTTTAAAACAATAAATTGGGGGCTGGGGAAATGGCTCTGTGGCACAAGTGCCTGCCTGGCAAATATAAGGTCATGGGTTTGAACCCCAGTCCAGCAAAAAAAAAAAAAACACACAATAAATGTCCCACCCCATACAAATATAATGACTGCAGAAGATTCAAATACTGTCTAACCAAGTGCCTCATTCAGTTTCCATCTCCACCACTGAAAAAAATAAAAAGCCACAAGGTATCATTTTCTATCAAACACTTAACAAGTATTTCACGTTGCTCTGAAGAGACCAAGCAGACTAGGCTGGCTTTTAACTCACTACATAGCCCAGACTGGGCTCTAGCTCATGATCCTCCTGCCTCTCAACCTAAGGTTGAGATCCCAAGTGTTTGCCACCACACCCAGCCACCTCCCATCAATGTTTCATCTCAGCAAACACAGTATAAAGCACAGATTAAAAAAAAAAAAAAATCAAATTCACTTTCCATTGTCCTAGGCCCTGTATGTCTTTTCATAAATTAGAATATTCTTACAACTAATAACTTGGTGCTAGGTTCCAGAATTAAAATTTTTAAACCTGACTCTAAGAAAACATACTTACATTTTAGAAACTTCTTAAGGTCTTTAGTGTACCCTTCATAGGAATGTGGATCAGAAACACTAAATGTATATTCCAACGCAGTCACTGGTTTTGGGAAAACCATGAGTCCTAAAAACAGATAAAAGAAAGGGAGATAAACTATAACAAATGGCCCTCCCTCTCTCCTTCTCCTTACTCGGATTCCTAAAATTCAGGTCTCAGTAAATAACATGGAAAACTATACTCACTGGTACACTAAAATTATCAGCAACTTCCGGGCCTACAAGATGGTTCAGCGGTCTAAAGCACCTGCTTAGGAAAGCTTAGGCACCCACAGGGACCACAGATCGATGCCCGGCACCACATGCTGCACCAGCCCAACACCCAGGGAAGGCTGAGCTAGCCATAACATAAAGTTTAAAAAATAAATAAATAAAATTAAAAAAATAAATATATATCAACAACTTCCTACTTCTACCTAACTATGAAAGTAAAGGTATCTAAAATTTAATTCAAATGCTCAAAATCATCTCGAACAATCCCAATTAGAAATAGGTACAGTGTACATCAAGAGCTCCTCACAGCCTCATGCAATCACAGGCAGTGGTACCTTTGGAAGTCATGACAGGACTATGGCAGGATGGCCCACGTATAATCTGTCAGGAGGGGGAGCCCAGCTGGAATAGGGGGCTGCTGGGGCACAACCTGGAAGGTGCTATCTCCCTTCCCAGCTCGGCTCCACTACTGACCCTCTGCTTCCCAACTACCACAAAATGAACAGCTTTTCCTTTGTCACGCTGTTCTCCTTGGAGCCAGCCAACTGTGGACTGAAACGTGAGCCAAAAGAAAGCTCTCCTTTAAGTTCTGGATATCAAGTATTCTGTCCCAGCAAGGAGAAAAGTGATTAAGACACAAATGTTCCCTAACTTAACTATAATTGCTATTCTGTATTTTATTTATATTTTAGGAAAGGGTCTACAGGGTGTTCAGGGTGTCACTATTAATTGGACTCGTAGTGATCTGCCTGTTTATAGCCTCCCAAGAGCTGGGATTACAGGCTTGTGCCACCACGCCCAGTCTCAACTGCTGTCTCAGCTTGCCTCAGGGGCAGCTGGGCTGGCATGGCAGGCCCGGGGACTGAACCCCCAGCCCCTGCTCCTGCTTGCAGGTGCTTTAATTCCCTGAGCTATTTGGCCAGTCCAGCACTAAATATATTTTTTTAAAAAAGAAAAGTAATTGGCTTTGTACTTTCTATACTCATTTTTTAAAAATTACTTTTAATAAGAAATAACAATGTGACAGTTTCAAAACACATTAGCAGTACATTCCCAATAATGCTATACTCATTTTCAACCAAGTAATATTTTGTGCTTTCTTTTTTTTTTTGTTTTCATACAGGGTCTCTCAATGTACAGCATGCTGCCCTCAGATTCACAGTGATCCTCCTTCCTAAACCTCAAAGTACTGGGATTAGAGGTGCATGCCACCACACATGGCTGGTTTTGCCAACTGGAAGTAAGGTACAGAGAAAAATTTTAGCAACTCAGTCTAAGCACTTTTGTCATTTAAATTACAATTATATGGAAATATTCATAAGACAGCTTGCCCTTTCAACTAAATCTCATAGTATATATTCTTTAAATAGTAAGTGTTCTATCACTTTTACACACTCAGTTGCATACAGCCATTAATAACTGCTTACCATTTATCGGCACCTTTGTATACAGAAGATGTTAATCTTGAAAAAAATTGCAAACATTTACCTGTGAGAAACTGAGCTTTCCATTTTAATATTACAAATACTCTTCATATCTAAAACTGTACTATATATGAATGTGTGCATATATATTTATACTGTAAGTATAAATTATATATAATATACTTGGGCAGGGGGAAAAAATCAAGTTATATCATGTACAGGTACAAATTCCATATAATGAATATGATTGATACGTGTATTTGAAATGTACCAATAAATTCTGACTTAAAAAACAGAGGGGGCATGGTGGCACACGCCTGTAACCCCAGTACTTGGAAGCCTGAGGAAGGAGGATTGATGTGAGTTCAAGACCAGTCTGGGCTACAAAAGTGAGCTCATGCCAGCCTGAACTGCATAGCGAGACCTTGTCTCAAAAAGTAAAAGAGGGGCCGGCGAGATGGTTCAGTGGTCTAAAGTGCCTGCTTAGGAGGGCTCAGGCAACTGTGGGGACTGCAGTTTGATCCCCGGCACCACATGCTGCGCCAGCGCCACCACCAGGGCAGGCTGAGCCAGCCACAAAATGAATAAAGAAACAAACAAACACAACAAGCAAATAAATAAATAAATAAATAAATAAAAAATTTAAAAAAAAAAGTAAAAGAAAAAACAAAACAAAGAAACCGGCCCCACCCCAGGGGCGTGCTGAGATGCGATTGAGACTGGGCATGGTGGCGTGCCCCTGTAATCCCAGCACTGAGGAGGCTAAACACAGATAGCTACTAGTCCAATCTGTGTAGTGAGACCCTGTAGACCCTTACTAAGATATAAAAAACAAAGCAAAATAGTGGACACATTTTATTATATATATAAATCATGGAATTATGATGAGTTCAGCATTTCTGAAACAGATGACACTAGGGCCAAAAGTGATAATCACATGACTTAGCAACAAAATAATTATCTTTCATAGTCCAGATAGACTAAAAACCAGTGAGAGATGAAGGGCAAATTAACACTGAGTTAGTCTCTGGCACTGTTACTTGGTCAAATAAACTAAGAGAAAAGCATACAATGCTCAGACAAGGAGCTGTAAACAAAGGAAACCATTTGAACTGTTGTAAGATAATAGGGTTCAGCCTGGCTACTACTGTAGCTAAGAAGCATCTCAGTGAGCAAGGTTCTAGATTAGGATTCTCCAACCTCGGCCCGGGTGACTGTGTTGTGAGGGGCGGTCCTGTTCTCTGAGGATGTGAACCCAAACATCTTCACATCGCTGAATTACCTCTGGAGGACAAATAATCAGCACCCAAAAATCCAATGAACAAGAAAAACTTGGGGCCGGCGAGATGGTTCAGTGGTCTAAAGCGCCTGCTTAGGAGGGCTTAGGCAACTGCGGGGACTGCAGTTCGATCCTCGGCACCACATGCTGCGCCAGCGCCACCACCAGGGCAGGCTGAGCCAGCCACAAAATGAATAAATAAAGAAACAAACAAACACAACAAGCAAACAAATAAATAAATAAATAAAAATTTAAAAAAAAAAAAGAAAAACTCCCTACACTTTCACCTTCATAGGCTGGTGTGCTCTCCATGCTTTGCAAATCCCACTACTCTACGTGGAGTACTCCCTTCTCTACTGTCAGCATCTCTCTTCCTTTTGTTCCTTCCTCTCTCCATCTCCCAACTTTTTTGGGGCTGGGGTCAAACTTAGGCCTCTCGCATGCTAGGTAAGTATTCTATCGCTCTCTTTTAAAAATTACTTCCACACAGTATAGCTTTCTGAAAATTGCCCACACAGACCTAGAGGTGCAGCACAATAGCAGAACATTTGCCTAGCATACAAGAAACACTAGACTGGCCTGACAGCTCAGTGGCCTAAAGCACCTGCTTAGGCAGAGCACTGTGGTGTGTGTTGCACTGGTCTTGTCCCTGGGGTGCACTGAGACAGCGATGGAGACTGGGAGTGGTGGTGCATGCCTGTAATCCCAGCACTTGGGAAGATGAAAACAGGAGAATCAGTACGAGTCCAATCTATGTAGTGAGACCCTGTCCTAAATGCACGAAAAAGAGAAAGAAAAAGGAGAAAGGAGAAAGGAGAAAGGAGAGGGAGAGGGAGGGAGGGAGGGAGAGGGAGGGAGAGAGAGAGAGAGAGAGAGAGACAGACAGACAGACAGACAGGCAGGCAGGCAGGCAGGCAGGCAGGCAGGCAGGCCGGCCGGCTAGGTTCAATATCCAGCATGACAAAATAAAAACTGTTAGTACCTTCAGAATAAGGGCTATGTTCAATAGTCAAGAAAAAGCTAGCATTCAAAAACATTCAAAAGAATAAAACCAGGAGGGCAAAATGTAACTTCAATAAACTATCAATATTCATTTTTGCTTATTCTTGATAAAGGAATCAAGATTTATCAGTAAAATGACTATGAAGGTCCCTATATCAGTATGTTAATATTACACAATAAAAATCAAATTGGTCACATTACCCAACCCTAAGGTTTAATTTTTTCTATTTGATAATGATAAAAAAGATTATGAAGATAAACTATAATCCAGTTTTATTAAGTGTTATGATAACTGCAACATAATTACCTGGACTAGGAATCTGGTCGCGATATTTTGGAATCTCATCACTGAGAGTCTGAAGCATAGCCCACATTGTGAATGAGAACAGTGCAGCCAGGAACCCATAAAAAACTGAGTAGAAGAGTAAGATCAAACCTGTAAAAGAAATTAAAACATATCAAATGGGGAAATACATACATGTACACATGCTTGGCCAGGTTGAAGAAACAAACTCAAGCTTTGCCATGCACGCAGCCAAGTATCCTCATATTCAGGAGGGAAGAATCTGCCCAAGCAACGGGTAGTTCAGCAGGCAGCACCCACTCATCCCATGAGCCCTCCTCGTTTTCTTAGTACTAAGTTAAAGTAGCTTCTGTCATTCACATTCTGGTTCAAAGCCAGAGCTTTAAAATTTCACCACATAGGGGAGTGTTTCCCAAAATGATTCCTTCTAAACTGAGAAAAAGTGAGTTTTAAATGGGACAACATCCCTCAAAGTAGCTGCACATATAAGTGACAATTGGAAAATAATTTGTTTATTAAATCTGTATTTCATACAGTAATTATCTGTGTAAATTTAAGTTTTAAAAAATGAAGTGATTTTTTTTTTTTTTTGTGGGACCTGGGTTCAAACTCATGACCTTGCACTTGCTAGGAAGGCACTTGTGCCTTGGAGCTATCTCCCCAGCCCCTAAAAAATGAACTGATTTAAAGAGTAACAACCAAGAAATGTGCACGGAAGCCAAAAATCAAGAAGATAATATTCAGTGAGTAAACTTTAGGAGACACTAGTCAAGTGGAAGGGCTCATGCAAAAGTGAAAATTGAGGAAGACGCTCTACTAGTAGGCAAAAGCAAGATCTGGCAAATACACTTCAGCATCAAAGGTTTATTTCTTCCTTTATACTATGACATGCTTGATCTAGCCCAAGACATTGATTCATTTTTGGAATACCTGCCATCAATTTTTCTCACCAACTTTCAAAGATATCATCAGAAGTTATATCACAATCAAGATTCAATTTCACAATATTTTGTTACAGCCATTCGATTATACTGAAATGCTTAGGAACTGATCAAAGATATTACGTAAACTCCTAGGTAAAACAAAACTGTAATTCTCAATACCACAGTTGCAATCATATCAGCTTTATTTCCCAGTCTTTATAACTTACTGTTTTGTTTATCTGAGAGGTTCTAAGTAGACCCCTAATACTGTCCCCAAGATAGTACTTCAGAGGGCACCTAGGATTTCTATAATAGTTTATTTTTGGATATATTCGTTTTTCTTTATGGTGAATGACTACACAACTATCTTCTGTTTTCAACAACTCCATGACCTCAAAACAGATTATGACATTAGATAACTTTTTATTTCAACTACAGACCAGGAAACCATTCCCTGCGCCCTTTTTCAAGAAGGGGAAATAAAGCAGTTTCATTTTAATTTAAATAGATCACACTCCTCCCCCAAATTACCAGAAAGCCAAGATAGGGCACAAGAAGACAGAAGAAAGAGCAAGCAGGACAGGGTGTCACCTTCAGACAGCATCACTTCCCTACTGTAACACTGTAATCCTGCTGCAGAAAAAGAAAAGACCAATCTCAAAGAGGCAGTTCATTTGCTACAGAGGGAAATGAAACAACAAAGCTTAAAAACCATGTTAATGAGAAAGAAAAAAGATGATTTCAGATACAGATATCAGAAAATATGGATAGGGCTGGGAAGATAACTCAGTAGAATAAGTGCTTGCCTGGCAAGCACAAGGGACTGAGTTCAATCCCTGGCACTGCAAAACAAAAACAAAAATAAAACCAAACAACAACAAAGAAAAAAAAACAGAAGACCAGGATAGACGAATGCAGAGGTACTTCGTTCATAAACTTAACTGGTCCACCACTTTAGAAAACCTGGGCACATTTGTGTTTGTGTAGGAAAGATGACTGTGGGTCATACTCATCGCCTAACATAAGAGTTTGCAAACAAAAACAAAATCCTGCTAGAAGACTTCTGTTCGTGAACCAAAATGTTCAGAAACAAAAGTTCATGAACTGAGGCGTCACTATATATAAACTAGTGTGGCTGCATGACAGTAAAATTTCATTTATACTGGAACTATAATAGTTTATCAACTCACCACAAATTAAACTTAAGTCACAATTCTTTTGATATCATTGTCAAAGTTTTGATTCTAAATATCCAAGAAAAATAATATAAATAAAATTCATGAAATTACAAAAGCAGTACACAGCAGACATGAACAAGCTATATCCAAGCCTAGTCCCAGCTACTTAGGAAGCTGAGGCACGAGAGGACACATTCCAGGTCAGCCTGGGTATCTCCGCAGGATCTTGTCTCAAAATAACAACCAATTCCTAATCGGCTGCTACATATTTGTAACCACTAGTTATAAGTAAACAAGTTGTTTTCAGCTTTGAAGGGAGTTTCCCCTACTTGAAAAATTTTGTTTGCCAAGATCCGAACCTAATACTTAAAAATTAAAACTAAGCTGGGTGTGGTGACACCTGGCTGTAATCCTAGCACTTGGGAGGTTGAATTTGCCCTGTTCATCAGGGCAAATTCAAGGCTGGTCTGAACTACAACAGGGCTCCTGCCTTAAAAACAAAACAAACACCACAAGAACAAAAGAAATAGTACAATAAAACTAGTATCAAATGAAAGATCATTCAGAAGGGTAGTGATACTTTATCAATTTAACACTATCCTCCTCCCTGGGGAGAAAAACAAAAAATAACAGAAACCCAGAACATATAGTTATAAATTGTCGTTCTTGCTCTGGGTAAATCTGTAGGGAAGTCAGTAACTCAAAAGCATTCTTGGTGATGGGCTTAATTCAGTAGAGTTCTTATGCGGACACACTGGGTTAGAAATGGTTGTTCTCTGTGCCATGCCTGCTTCAGTAGGAAACAATAAATAGCACCATGTCTATCAAGTTAGACAAATTGCTCCCTAATTTATGTAAATTTTTAAAAAATCTGTTATTTATTTTCATACAGGGTCTCACTACGCAGCTCGGACTCATAGTGATCCTTCTGTTTCAGCTTCCCCAGTGCTGGGATTACAGGTGTGTACCACCATGACCAGTTTTGGTGGCTGGCATGGCATGTGGTACTGGTGACAGAACTCGGGTCCTTGGGCTTGCCAGGCAGGCACTTAGACAGCCAAGTTACCTCCTCAGGACCCCTCCCAGTTTAAATTTCTAAAAAAATTTCCTAAATCATTACCCTAGTAAATAAAAAAAAAAACTAATGAGCTGGGCATAGTCCCACATACCTATAATCCCAGCACCCTAGGAGGCTAAGGTAGGCTGGGAAACTTCATGAGAGCCTGTCTCAAAAATAAACTGTTTTGGAGAAAGTGTTTTGATATGCAGTACATGGCGCTGGGCGTGGTGGCGCACACCTGTAATCCCAGCACTTGGGAGGCTGAGGCAGGAGGATTGGTATGAGTTTGAGACCAGCCTGGATTACAATAAGTGACCTCAAGGCCAGCCTAAACTACACAGCGAGACCCTGTCTCAAAAAGACCCCCCCCACCCCAGCGCAAAAAAAAAAATCAATTATGTAGTACACGTTGGCCTCAAAATCACAGCAATCCTCCTGCCTCTCAGACTCCCAAGTGCTGTGATTACTGGTGCGCACTATCATGCCTGGTTGTCAAAAACATTTTTAAGCAGAGCTGGGGTGGTAGCTCAATGTAAAGACCTTGGATTCAATCCCCACTACTTAAAAAAAAAAAAAAGGAATATAGACAATAACTGTTTTTTTTTTTTTTTTTTTTTTGTGGCAGGACCAGGGTTCAAACTCATGACCTTATACTTGCCAGGCAGGCACTTGTGTCACGGAGCTATCTCCCCAGGCCCCTAGACTATAACTTCTAAGAGATATGAGGTTTGTGGGTTTTTCTTTGTAGTGCTGGTTGTAGGCAAGAACTCCATCACTGACCACCTCTAGCTCAAAACATCAATATTTTAAAGAGTTTGAGGTCAAACAATCACTGGTTACTCAAATACCATACAGTTTAAGGCTATAATCCGCATTTTTCTATTATCATACTGTCACTTTTAACGGAAACACAACAAATGTTATTTCTTTCAGAAGTAACACTCTGAAATGTCGCTCTTCAGATCTAAGGACATGCAAGAGTTGCCAAGCCTATAATCCCAGCCACTTGGAGACTGAGTCAGGATTCCAAGCTCAAGGCTAACCTAGAATATTTAGTGAGACACTGTCTTGATAGTAAAAAAAAAAAAAAAATTCAAGGATGGTGGACAAAAAAAGGAATAAAAGAGGGAAAGCAGAAAAGGAGGAAGACAGGAAAAGAAGAAGAAAAAGGGGTGGAAGACAGACACAGATAGGAAGCCCAGAGGGTGTGCGCCAGAGGCAGGTATGGCTCAAATCCTGACTGGCCAATTTTAGGCTGTGTAGTGTTGAAATACCCTAGTCTCCATTTCTATATGGAAAAAGGAGTAACAGTAGTACCTAGCTAATTATTCACATTGTAGAAAGAAAAATCAAAGTCCAGAGATTTGACATTAAAAACAAAACTATGCAGTTCAGGCTGGTCTTGAGCTTACTGTGTAGCCCAGGCTGGTCTCAAACTCACAATGATCCTCCTGCCTCAGCCTCCCAAGTACTGGGATTACTGGCATGTATCACATGCTCAGCTAAAAAATTAAAATTTTAATTAAAAAAAAAAAAAAACTCCTGGGGCTGGGGAGATAGCACTGTAGCACAAATGCCTGCCAAGTGCAAGGTTGTGAGTTTGAACCCCAGTTCCGGGGGAAAAAAAAAAAAAAACAAAAACAAAAACAAAAACAAAACAAAACAAAACTCCTAAGGGGAGGAGAAAAAGATCAAGCATAAACTAGAAATGATTTTTGAAATGCTACTGCTGGAGATTTTGGGTTAGCTCAGTGGTTTAAGTGCCTGTGAGGGCAAACACAGTCAGGCACAGGGGACAGCGGTTCAATCCCCTGACCCACCCATAAGGTAGCCAGAGTCAGCCAAAAAAAAAAAAAAAGTTTTCTGCAATGCTACTGCAATTAAGCTTTACAAATTTAAGCTTTAAAGTTTAACCCAATCAATGTGAATTTTACTCTCAAAAAATGTCCTAACGGTTTACCCTATGACATCCAGGAAAAGGAGAAGGGGGTGCTGTTCTGTTGTTTTCATCCCACCTGGTGGCCCGCTCAGTGTGGCAGGAGTCAGACAAACTTAAGGCTCAGTCCCCTGCAGAACAGCCCCACTGCAAGCTCCCACCCTGGGAGGCTCCTACAGCCCACTTGGTACTAGGGGCTCTACAAAGGCAAAAGGACTATTTAGGGTTCTAATAATTTTATTAATACAGGAAATTATAACCTGAGAAACCACCACTACAATAAAGAACATGTCCATCACCTCCCTTTGATAATCCATACACCAGGAGTCAACTGCCTATGATCATAGGAGTTTGTATTTCATACACTGTTAGAATTTCTAACTTTTTGGGCTGGGAAGATAGTTCTGTGGCACAAGTGCCTGCCTGGCAAGTGCAAGGTCATGATTTTGAACTCTCGTTCCACAAAGAAAAAAAGAATTTCTAATTTCTTTATATTTAATAACAATCTGGAATTAAAATCCCAACTGTATGGCAGGAATAACTTAAAAGCAGCCAAATTTAATATTTGACATTTTCAAAATAGGTTTAAAAAATCCACAAAATGCTATTTATTGAAAGATACCTAAAATTAAAATATGTAATGGTTAAAAATAAACAGGAAAATAAATGTGACATTACTGCAAACAAACGAATTTAAGGTGAAAGTGTTAAAAGCAAGGGAGGTATTTAATGCCAAAAGTTTTTTTTTTATATTATGACTGGCTTAGCCTGCCCTGGGGGTGGAGCTGGCGCAGCATGTGGTGCAGGGGATCAAACCGGGGTCTCTGTGGTTGCCTAAGCTTTACACACACAAACACACAATGTGTGTATATATACATACATACATATACATATGTAGACCTATATACATACACACACACACACACACACACCCATATACATACATTACACACACACACACACACACACACACACACACGCTGTTTTTCAAAGGATAGGGTGATAATGCAGCTAAATGGTAAAGCTCTTCTAGGTTCTATCCCCTGTACCATGAAAAGAAAAACACAAAAACAAGGCCACAATTTTTAAGATCAAAATACTTAAGTGTTGACACTACATAAAAATTTAGAGAATGGTTTTCAAGACCAAGGTATGGTGTTATATGCCTACAGGCCTAGCTAGCACTCTTGAGAGTTTGAGGCATGAGGATTGTAAACTCAAGCTCATCCTGGGCAACTTCCTGACTTAGTGAGACCCTGTATCAAAACAAACAAACAAACAAACAAACAAACAAACAAACGAAGAAAAATACTGGGCTAGAGATGCCGCTCATCAGAAAGGCCTGGGTTCAATCCTTATTACTACAAACCAACCCAAACCAGAAAAACCCAAGCCAAACATAGTTCATTTCTATTTACTGTTCAGTAGTAGTCTACTGTGTAGACATATACAATGCATATCCACTAAATCTGCTGATGGAAACCTGAGTTGTTTCCAATTTAGGGTGGTTGTGAACAGAGCTACTGTGAGCATTCTTGTACAAGTGTTTCTGTGGACATGTTTTCATCTCACGGGGGTAAACATCTAGAGGACTCCTGGCTCAGTGGTGTGATTTATTTTATTCTCTTTTTGGAGACAAGGTCTTGCCACATGGTCCAGGCTGCCCTCAAACTTGCAGCAGTTCTACCTCAGTCTCCTGAGTGCTGAGACTACAGGTGTGAACCATGCCTTGCCAGGCTTTATTTGATTTTTCTTGCACTATGATGACTTGAACCCAGGGCCCTCCTTAGGAACCCTAGCTCCCTTTCTTGCCACTTCTACAGACACAGTCTCCACTGCTAAATTGCACATAGTGGGCTGCTACCCTTCCACCTCAGAGT
Source organism: Capromys pilorides (assembly GCA_004027915.1). Taxonomy (NCBI): domain Eukaryota; kingdom Metazoa; phylum Chordata; class Mammalia; order Rodentia; family Capromyidae; genus Capromys; species Capromys pilorides. Next base: position 23,951 of record PVKN010006523.1, read on the forward strand.
CCCATAAGTATGTGCCGCCACACCCAGTTTATACTTTTTTAAAAATTGTTGTTGTTAATTAAGAAAAACAAAAGCAAAAACAAACAAAAAAAACCCTAAACTGCCAAAAAGTTCTTTCCAAAGTAAATAGTCACATATCAAGGGCATTTTGTTCTGCAATACTGAGGACTTCAAGTATTTTACCACTGAGCAACATCCCTGGCTTTGTATTACAAGTTTGTTTGGAGACAGGGTCTTGCCATGTAGTTCATACTGGCCTTGAACTCACTATGTAGTCCAAGTGTTGCCCTGACCTTATAGCAATTCTGCTTAGCCTCCCTAGAGCTGGGATTACACATGTACATCACCATGGCTGTTACTGTTTTAACTCATTAAACAGTTAACAGAGGCCACCCAGGGAAGAAGCTGAGGATAACAGTGAACTGACTGGTTATTAACTCTGCATTTGTGAAATTTCATACAACGGTATTATTTCTCTTACATGTAAGCAACAAAGTCAAGAATCTGAATCCCATTAAGAGCAGTTCTGATTTCTTGAGTCAGCCTAAACTAACTTCTAACTTTTAATTTCTGAAGCAAACTGTACCTTGTGCTCATTTGTTTTGAGACAGGGTCTTTCTATGTAGCTCAGGCTGGCTCAAACTTGCAGCAATCTTCCTGTCTCAGCCTCCTGAGAGCTGGGATTACAGGAATGTGTCACCACACTAATGTGTCAAATACTGCAGGGCAGCCAATATTGTCCATTAGCACTTTGAATAACAGTGCTAAGAAACTGCGATAGGTACCACGTGGCCTTTAAAGTTTGCTGGCTTCTATTGTAAAGCACTGATACAGGCTTTGCTTTTAATTCCAAAGGCTGAATTGAAACTACATACAATTTTCTCTCTTATAGAGGAAACTAAGATGAAGAGATTGTAAATGAGTTTTCTAAACTTAGATGTAGACGTAGAGCTAGAATGTGAGCTTATAATCTGAGTTTCAGTCTGCTCTTCATCTCAGTGCATTATTAGTGGATTTCTATGAAGCATCGAGTAAAAGCATATATGCACACTTTTCCTATGCTGTTCTAACTGGAGACTTCAAAATGAAGCAAATTTAATGGAACAAAGCCACAGTGATCTATCTGAGTGATGGAATTATACCTTCCTGTACAGTACCTCCATAAAACTTTCAGTGTAGAATTAAGCCATAACTCACAATATTCTCAATTTAAGTAATGAGTGGATGAATAAGCCAAAATTAAAAGGCACTACCAGAGGCTGGGGACAGGGTTAATGTGAGTGCTACAAGTGTGATGCTTCAAATAACCACTAGACCAAGCTAGGAAAAAACAAGCATCCTGGGTGTTCTTTGCATGCGTTTTCACCAGATGGGGGCTGGGAGGATGGTGAACAGGCCACACACACTGAAGAGATTATTATGGAGACAGAATTGGCACAGTATGGCCAGGTTTAGAGCCCAAACCTAGCATAGAATGGTGAAACTTAAAAAACTGGAAACGGAGGAGCAATCCAGGATGTCCATGAAGTTTACCACTTGATGTATATGGCTCTGGAGTTACAGAATTAGTGAAGCCATGTAAGCTTTGCTTTCTGAAGGTTGTTGGATATGCAGGAAACACTAGCAAGGCTGAGGCAGGGAGAATGTGGCAAGTTTGAGTCCAGCCTGGGCTACAAAGTGAGCTCAAGGCTGGCCTGAACAGCAAAGTGAGACCCTGTCTCCAAAAGACAAAACACTGAGGCGTCAGCCAAGAAGCAGAAGTTGTGAACGATCTTATGAGATTCACATAAGATTGAGACCTTATGAGAACTATTTTATGAGATTGCCAGAGAAGGGACAAAATAAGGTCAAAGACAGCACCTGGGAAATACACATTAATGAATAAGAGAAGAGACTATAAAAGACGAGTGGTTAGAGAAGTAGAGTTGGGGCAAAATTATCACTTCTTATGGGCTGGATATTAAAAACCAGCTAAAAAAACACAAGAAAAGAGTCCATGCCTTAGAGGAAGGTGGATTCCAAAGTTGTTCCTTCCGTGTCATCAGCAAAGTAGTAAGAGGAAGTCACAAATGATGATTAGCTCTATCTATGACTCAGAAACAAGTTTCAGCTAGATGTAGTGGCACACACCTGTAATTCCAGCACTAGTAAGGCTGAGGCAGGGAGAACGTGGAAAGTTTGAGTCCACTCTGGGCTACAAAGTGAGCTCAAGGCTGGCCTGAACTGCAAAGTGAGACCCTGTCTCCAAAAGACAAAAAAGAAAAGTTTCAACAGATATGTGAGAAGCTATTAAGGAATCTTTTCAGAATTATTAGCTATATTACGCTCTAGTGGAGAGAAAAACATTCACAGATAAACGTCACTGAATTTGAAAGCAGGTAACTTGGCGGGGCGGGGGGAGAAGAACGTTATGAAGTTTTCCAAAAAGACGCTGAAAAAGGCAAAAAAGCAGGAAGCAAGGAGACCTGGATAACAACACTGGTTCTGTTAGTCTTAAAACAGACACACAACCCAGACATGCCAAAAATTCAGCTGAGTCTCAGAGTTAAGTGGAATAACCTCTAAGACCCTCCTCATTACCCCAACTCCCAACTCCTTGCTGCTGACTGAACTGAAAAGTTGGGAGGTCACCCAAGGTCCCACAGCGCTTGCTGGGCAAGCACTCTACCACTGAAATAGAGCCCCAGCTCTAAGATTCTCTTATTTCTAGGGCAGGGTCTACAGGGTGTTAAGGGTCTCACTACTAGATCCAACTTGTGCTCCGCCTGTTTATAGCCTCCTAAGAGCTGGGATTATAGGTAGTGCTACCCACACCCAATCTCAATCGCCCCATCTCAGCCGCCCCAGGGCTGGGCTGTGCTCAGCCTAAGCAGGCACTGAGCTATTTAGCCAGCCCTGTAAGCTTCTCTTAACACTGAACTTCTATGAAAACCTATCAGTACATAGGGAAAAAAAAAAAAAAAAAAAAGGTAGGGGTGGGGAGAAATGTCCAAACAGTAGGAGAATGATTATATGGTATACTAACACCATCAAACGTAGTTTGATTAAAAGCAAATATTGCAGAAATCTATATGAGAAACATTTCACACATCTCATTTATTCAACCACTATGTGCCAGGAAGGGGTAAGTGTTACAAAATCAAAGATAAGTAAAACATGTAACAAGGTTATTAGCAGGCCTAGGGGTGTAGTTCAGTAGGCTGGGTTCAACAGCAGAAGCAGCTTACAGTCTAGTAAACTGGCAGTTACAATAACATAAGGCGCTAAGAGGAAAAGGTGTTACGGATACACAACAAGACTTCACCTAGTCTTAAGGCAAAGAGGAATTCAAAGGTTATTTCCTACAGATCAGGCTATCAAAGCTGACATCTAAGTAGCTAGCCCAAAGTGGAATATCAAAAGAGAGGCCCAAAAGGAGTAGGAAAAAAGAATTATATGGCATGGGACAGGTGACAGGAGAGAAATAAGCGAATAACTTTATTTTTGGTCTTTTTGAGACAGGGTTTCACTATATAATTCAGGCTGGCCTCAAACTCAGCAATCCTCCTGCCTTAGCCTCCTGAGTGCTGGGATTACAGCGATTATAGGTGTGCATCATCACGCTGGGTTCTGACTTTTTTTTTTTGAGACAGGGTCTCACTATGTAGGTCAGGCTGGCCCCAAACTTGCAGTGATGCAACTGCCTCAGCCTCCCAACTCCTGCAGTTACAGGTGTGTGCATCACACCTGACAAGCCAATGATTTAGAGTCTCCATGTCTTGCCAAAAGCCCTTGGGGACAACAGAGACAAGAAGCAGTACCTAAGAAACATCAAACCGAAGCTTTTTGATTGGCAGTTAATAGCAGTAATAAAAAGACATATAACAGTCTCACAGCTCTGTAAATCCCAGCAGACAGCCACTCAAGCTGCTGAAATAATAACCTCAAGCAGGAAGTGGGAAAAGTCACAAGTGATGAAGGAAGTTAAGGCTATGCCCAACACATTAGCCTCTAAAAAGAAGGTAGACAAACAAAAAGCCACCCTTCTCAAACATTAAATGATGAAACCATCAATACACTTAAAAGCTTGACATAAGACTTAAAATTTCATTTACTTAGACTAAAAATTGGTTATAGATTATAGGTAATTTTACTTCAAAATCAACATAAGGAATGCATAATTAGAAAATAATGAATTTATCTTTCAAAATTAAATGTTTATATGATCAGTGTTAAATGGTCCTTAACCAAATATGATAAATCATGGAAAAGTTGTTATGCACAGAAGAATTTTTTAAAAAA
>PVKN010006524.1:0-28357 GCA_004027915.1 Capromys pilorides
CCCTGTCCCCTTTGAAGTTGAAATTTTATTGCAACCCACAAATATCCATTTGCGTAACACTGTGACAGCTTTGTTCCATTTGTCTTCTAAGTGAATATTCATGATCCTTACCACATAAGTAATGTATGTATTGCTTTCTAAAATGAGCTTCAAAATATTCATTGTAATGTTTCACAATTATACCCAAAGAATAGTCACCAAATCTTCCTTAATCTTCATTGCTTATTTTCCACTAGCTCCTCTTATAACTTCCAAAATTGTCTAAAACCAGCGTTAATTGAGATCTGTTCCAGTTGATGTGTCTTTTCCAAGTGTTTTAATTCAAAGAAAGTAATTCAGAGTATCCCAAATTATGAGGACATCTAAAAGACAAGTCTCAAACTATGAGATATTTTTAAAGGCAACATTGCCTTTTCTGATAGTTAATTTGAAAATGTAGAACTTCATCTTATTTCCAGGTATATGTAGTAAGTACAAGGATTTATTCAGACCAAAGATAAAAATAGAGATTAAGTTTAGCAAATCTTGGTAGCCTCATTTTATAATTCGTTATTAACAGATGAGCAGTCTTAAGTTAGGACTCTCTTATACAAAGAAATTATGTTTTTATATAAAAATTTTAAAGTCTCAACGAGAAATTCTTGAATAAATTCAGAAGCCCTGTATTTCACTCCAGGGCATTAAAGCTAGGAAACCTTAAGTAGATGACTGATTAATGTTGAGACTGAATGCAATTCCAAATTATGAATTCCTCATTGTTAATTGTTGGACCTCACCTTATATCTTGTCCAGTTTTCAGCTACCCATGTGATAGGATGATGGACAAAGAAGAGTTGCTTTGTTCAAAAGTTCCTCAATGTAGATGTCAAAGGGTGTTGTCTTCATGGTAACCAACCTTGCTGAACAGAAACCACATGAGTTGCCTCCAAGAGCTCAATGGGCGTATTACTTGTTTTCTGCCTCTGTGCAGTGGCTGTCCTGGGTTTTGGGGTTGGGTTTTTTCTTTCTTGGTAGCAGGACTCTAGTTTTAAGTAGCATCCTATGTGGGGGATACTCTAGTTGGAACAGAGCAGGAACCGTGATGAGGACCACAGTCATGCCAGATCCCTTTGTCTCACAAGCAGGGTTTCTCTGGAGTTAGCAGCCCCTGCTGGCTCCATGGGATGCTCTGAAAGGTGCTGGCAAGGGACCATACGTAAGGTCCATGTGCAGACCTCCACGTGTCAGAAGTCCTGAGCTCCAGAGAGCTCTTGAGCATTGCTCGTTGATGAGTATCCTCGCCTGAGTCTCGTTGTCCTCATCCAAACGGATGGCATCAGTGCCCAAGAGAATTGCTCTGGTGCTTGCAAATGTGCCCGGCAAAACCCTCCTGGCCATGTCTCATTTGCATTGTGTGCCATCTCATCTGTGATGTAGGGGCAGCAGATGAACATTTTGTATTATTTGCCCATTTGATTCAAGAACTTGTACTTAAAACTTGTCAGCCAGAGCCAGGGACGACAGGATGTCTGTAGTCCCAGCTACTCAGACCTGAGATGGGAGGATCACTTGGACCAAGAGTGTCAGGGTGCCCTGGAAAATGCAGCAGGATGTGTCTTTAAAAAACAAACAAACAAGAAAGACTTGTCTGCCAGGAATTTCTTTTCTTGGGACTGACCACTCTGACAAGCCTCTCTTTATTTCAGGTGGGCCAAGAGAAGGGAAACTGCTCTTTCCAGAGAAACCCAACCCCCTGCATCATCCCCCAAGAACAAGAAAACATCTTCCACACCATATTTGCTTTTTTCACAAAGTCTGGAAGAAAAGTCTTGGTAAGGATTTGCTTAGTGGCTGGAGTAACATGGGTGGTCCTTACTAGGAAGACAAGTCTGAAATTAAAGGCCAGTTTTCTGTTTGGTATTTGTTATTTCCTAAATCTGGCTTTCATCAATAGACTTATAAAGACACAAGGACTGTGGTCAACTCCTGTTTTTCAGCTTGAGGTTTCAATCAAAGTGTTAAATTTATATTCCATTTCCTTTGCCTGGCAAGGGAAAAGCATTTGCAACCCATCAAGCACAAAGTGAAATATTTCCTCCACTAGGATAAATCTAAACAAGCGTGATGATTCTTATACAATCGCTTTGGAAAGAGCTGCTCTACATAACACAAGTTTCATAGATGTGATATTGAGTGAAACAAGGTAAAGACAAAAGGACACATACTGGAATATTTCATATATATGGAATTCAGAAACAGTCAAAACCAATCAGTGATCAAGGCAGTATATACTTTTGGTAGATTATCAACAGGAAGGGACCTATGAGCACCTGCTTAGGGGACAGAAATGTGTGTCATAATCAGGTTGGTGGTGCTCCAGGTATAAAGATACATAAAAATACATGCTCAGTGAGTACACTTAATATTTGTTCTAAGTATTATATATATGAAGCTTCAGGGGTGTTTAATGAAGGTATTAAAGATGGAACCGTAATGCTTTTTCAAAGCCTCCGTTTCTTGTATCTTGGGTTACATTTCTCTAGTTCCATATTTCAGCCTAAATACATTTCACTTACATGTATTATGCGCTCCTCACTTTTTTCTTTGTTAAGCACAACTTTTTGCCACTTGAATGGTTTGAATTTTTCTTCTGTTATGAGGATGTTTTTAAAAGCCCACAGAATCATTAGGTGTAGTAGTATCTATCTGTTTCATGATACAACTCTGTATCTGTCTGAAAATTTCACCAAGTGAAATATAATAAATATATACAAATATAGGAGAGAGGCCAGGGAGATAGCTCAGCGGAATAAGTGCTTGCTTGCCAAGCACAAGGTCCTGAGTTTAATCCCTAGTACCACAAAAAAAAATTATCTTTGGTAATTCATGTTTTCTTAGTCTGTAATTTCCATTAAAAAAAAAAACTGCAAGTGGGTCCTAGTGTCATACCTGTGATTGAAGGTCTGTATGAGGCTAAAGCAGAAGACGGCAAGTTCAAGTCCTACTTGGGGAACTTAGTGAAATGCTGCCTCAAGATGAAAAGGTCTGGGGAGATAGCTCAGTACAAAGGCTTTGGGTTCAATCACCAGTACTGAAAATTTTCTTTAAACCATGAATGTATATTTGCCACAGCACAGGCAAAAATTCAGTAATATAGAAAAAATCTGTCCTATATTGAAAACTGATAGGAACACTATCAGAATATGGGGATGTGCTTCTTCTGTTTACGAAGTTGGGCTTTTTTACGAAAGCCAGCTTTTGGTAGGTTAACCATGGATAGCTGCTTTCTCCAGTTTGACACCAAGATACGCCTTGGCACCTTGTACCAGGCAGGAATCCCTTGGATGCCCTCTTGTGGCAAAAAAGATAATCACATCTTTCTTCCTTTTTTATTTTTTTATTTTAATAAAAAATAACAATGTGACAGTTTCAAAACTTGTTAGTAGTATATTCCCAATAATTGATACAATGCATATTATTGTCCTCCTAGTAGTTATTCAGAGCACAAAATGTTACATGTTTTGTCTTGCTTTAACTTGCCCCTAACCACTCAGCAGAAAAGTTCAACCACAAAGCATAAAACCTAAAGCTAGATTAGTATGCTGAGCTGTAAAACTTAACAGCTTCTTCCTTTTTTATTTTAATGTTATTCCCTACTGGTGCTGGGAGCTTTCCCAGGGCCTCCCACATAATAGGCAAGCACTCTTCCACTGAGCCACGTCTCCAGGCCTTAATTTTCCTTTTGTCTTTTCCTCTGCCTGGAATCACTTTAATCACTGGAACAGAAGTTCTAGAGTTGGTTACTCCGTAAATGGCTGTGGATTTATCTGTGTTCTTAAATACTGTTGGATAATTCTGACTTTCTCTTCAGGACTGTGAAAATCCAGGAATGTCTTGCCTGACAATACACTGTAACCTTAGTGCCCTCACTAAAGAAGAAAGTCGTACAATAGACGTCTACATGCTGCTGAACACAGAAATATTGAAGAAGGTAAGTTCTGAGGACAAGAACCCTTGGGCTTCATTGAAAAGTGCCTGAATTGATTTCCTCCTGACCCTTTGGCTGTGCCTTTTGGAAGATTTTTTGGCAAGTATTATTGGAGCTCCCCCAGGTGAGGGGGGTCAGTGGCTTGGTACTTAGAGTGTGGCCTAAGGACCTACCTAGCTGTGTTGGAAATGCATATTAGACACCCCAGAGCTGTTGAGTCAGCCAGTGTCTTGATTTGGCCAAACTTCCAGGTGTTTTTAACTTAAGTTTCTTATTTTTAAGTTCGTATCAGAATCATCTGAAGATCTTGTTCAAACTCAAATTGTTTGGGGGGTAGAGTCTGAGCTTCTGCAGTTCTGACAAGCTTCTGGGTGATGCCTCTCTTTGTAGAGATTGTCTCTCTGGAGACCATGTTTTTCATCAAGGGCTGGCAAACCTTTCTGAAAAAGCTGGATGGAATTATTTTAGGTTTTATAGGCCATACTGCTCGTCTTCACTATCATATTGTGTCAAAGAAGCCATAGGCAACACTCATAGGAATAGGCATAACCATATCCTAATAAAACTTTATTTACAAAAACTGGCAGAGCACCAGAGCTGACCTATGAGCCCTAAGTTTACTCACCACTTGTTTAGATGACCCCTTTGTTTCACAACAGTCCAACTATTAAACCTCAGGTCACTTTGCTATTATAAGTTTACCAAAAATGATTCCAAAATTTTATCAAAAATATTTCAATCAATAAGTTGGCATCCCTTAAAGAACTATATAAATTTATTATTATTTAAGAGCTGCTGAATCTGAGAAGCCATTTCCTAACAAGACATTATAAAAATAACGGCATGTGAAGATAAAATATTCATGTTTGCCACACAGATTCTATTTATTTCCTTTGGAGACTAAACATGTATTAAACCCATCAGTTGGTGAATGAATGTCCACAGAATAGTCATTTTGTGGTTATTATTAAATTTGACACAGCAATGACCTGCTGACCTGAAAAGATACAGGCACTGGACAATATTCTTCCCACTTTCTGTAGTTGTTGTGGCCTCTCCACATCTGTGACAAGCTGGGTCCAGCTCTTGCTTCCTAGATTTGCTCTGAGGGGAAGCTGGTCTGGAGAGTTGGGCTCACACACAGTCCTTTCTTGGGGTTACTCTCCTTTACCAAGGACAGATTTTGAGGGCCTGGCATTAACCAGAGCCCCACTGATGTCCTCTGCTTCCAGAAGGGAGACTGGCAACACCACATCAGAGGAATCCCTTTATGTGTGGGTGCCCAGGTCAGGTTGGAGGGCCCATGGTTCTGCACCCCTCCTCTTCTGCCATTCTCTTGATAAGTGATGTTTCTGACGTCTCCTTTGTCCATATGGCTGCCACTTGCAGTTCAGTTATAAGACTTAATTGAACTGTGTGTAGCTCTGCAGCCTGGTTTTCTGCATCTCTCTCCCAGTGACCAGTGGTGAGCCTTTGCCAAAGAGCATGTCCCACCAGTTGATGTCCCTATAAGTTGGCCACACCAGTGGAGCCCCAGACAGGAGAGCAGAAAACTGTGGGTGTCATACAGAGTCCTGGAGGCCCATTCTCCAAGTGCCTTTCCAGCAGCAGCTCCAGGTGGCAGAGAAAAGCCTGAAATAAAACTGATCTGGAAGCCAGATGGGTCCCCAGCTGCACCTCGAACTGAAATACTGAGTGCTGGTCCCTGACACCAGCTACTGCCTCCTTCAGGGAGTTGAGCCGGATGGTCCCAGGGGCCGTCATGGCTTCCCTAAGAATGTGAAGCAGCACCAGGCTCGTGGTTGGCCTGGACAAAGATGTGTGTTTATTTTTCCTTTGACCTCAAGATCTGGCCCAGACACAGAAGTCTGAGATTTTATTATTTTGACCTTAACAGATTTTCATTTGAAATATAAGATCTGATTTTTTTAATCATTAAAGGATACAGATTTCCTCGAAAGTAGTCTTTTTCAGTCCACAAGGCTTTCTTCACTGATTCTGCAACCACCAGATATGTATTCTATTCCAGGCTCCTCATAAGCTTGGTCTTTAGCTTTGGCAGTTATCACCACCATCATTAACATCCAAGATAATGATATAGTGATTATTGATGATTGAAAACACAATATACTCTGGTACAGTACTTAAAACCACACACTTATAAAACTTGGATTTCTGGAAGAAGCCATACATGAGGTGAAAGCATCTAATCTCAACTACTCAAGGGGCTAATGTTTAAGAATTGCAAGTTTGATCTCTGCCTGGGAAACTTAGGAAGACCCTGTCTCAAAAAGTTTAATTTTTGTAAAAGGAAAGGGCTGGCATGTGCTTAGTAGAGTACTTGCATAGCGTGTGTAAGGTTTGAGTTCTATACCGAGTACCGCTAAAATCTCTTAACAGATCATTTGCATACAATCTTATTTGTAGCTTAGAGTGAGTTTATTGGAGGAATTGCTTTGAATGACAATCTTCCCAGAAGCATTTCAGTATATTTCAGTATATTGTATTTTGTAAAGGAAGGATTAGATTTGATCAGTGAATACTATATGCATGCATGGAGACATTACACTGAACCTCATTAATGTGTGCAGCTAATACATGTTTAGAAGAAAAGATATTAAATGTACTTATGCTTGTTCAGAAAAAGACAGTAGGATTGGGGTATAACTCAATAGTATAGCACTTACTTGGGTCCTGTCCCCAATATAAGATTCTACCTCAGTCGCCTCATCTAACCTAATTACCTCCTAAAAACCTGACCTCCAAATATCATTAACATATGATTTGGGGAGATTAGTACACAACATATGAATTGTGGGAGACACATCCAAATAATAGCAGCATTCCTGGGTGACAAGCAAGATGAATTAATGCAGCACGTTCTTATTGGCAGGGCCCTAGCCGTTCCCATGGGAATGCTGAACATTCTGTTCTCTGCCCTCTGTTTCCACAATGCAGGCCAGGCGCCTCTGTACTCCTGAGTCAGTGCACACCCTCTGTACCACTGGCTTGAGGTTCTGGCCTTTCCCTGGGCCAGGATTTGCCAGTCCCTCTTTTTCCACATTGCATTTCCATCCCTGCCTTGGAGCAGTTTTCTTGTTATCTGGATCACTGTCTTTGAAACCATGCCCACAGCAAGGCTTCTGCCTGCTCTTCCAGCAAGAAGTTCTTCATAAATGTACCCCTGCCCCCTGTTCTTTTCGTCTTCAGGTTTCATGTATCAGCTAGATGTTTTCCTCTCCTTCATCTCTTTGTTGGGTGCTCTCTTTAATGTTCAACAGCTTTGACCCAAAATAGCATCATTGAAGAGCAAAGAAAGAGTTAAACATAGCTTGTGGGAAGGGTTTGAGGGTTGTGGTCAGGGCAGGGAGATGCCTATAAAATGGAAATCAGATGCCTTCTACAGAATGTCAGGCCTAGATTTGCTGTATACAGTTAAATGGCTTTATTTACCTTCAACTCTTTGTGGATACATCAATATCACTATTTAAATATCTGACTCTTCCCACTAGGAAACCACAGCATATAAGCTTGCATGTGTTGATTGCTGGCAAATACTGCCATTGTTCTGTATCCACCATGATCTGAAAGAATCCCCAAGGGAGACATTGGAAGTCATGTCCCTTGGATGCAGAAGTTTCTTGTACAGTGGTAAAATTTTTGTCTGATTTACATGCAGTCTTGGAATATCATTTCTGCCTAATGCTTCTCAAGGAAAAGTCTTTGAAAAATCTTACAGTGAGTTGTGTTGTGGTTTCTTCACTAGGACAGTTCATCTGTCATCCAGTTCATGGCTCGAGCTAAGGTGAAGGTGGACCCTGCCCTGCAAGTGGTGGAGATAGCCAATGGGAACCCGGAAGAAATGATGGTGAGTCACCACCCTTCCACAGCCCTCCTCAGAGACCAAGCAAAGCTGAGTGATTTGAGATGTGGAGCTGGAATCTGAGGGTGGACAGCTCTGAGCCAAGCAGGCTTTGTGGTAGACCCCAGACCATACTGCCTTGGCTTCCTCTGCAGTTCTTATTGTGCTAGCATTGTTCTATAAGATCCCATTGTGTGAACATTTCCTACTGCAGTTGGTCAAAGGAAAAAATAGTCTGGAATACCCTTGATGTGCATGTTTTTCCATTCTGAAGCCAGGACTATTTTTCTCTTTCTTAGACCTTTCTCTGAAACATCATCTACCTTCCCAGGTCACAGTCTTCTGTGGATAAACACTGGGTATCCCAGAAATAAGTTGTTTGATTAACTTGGAGAGGTCACATCCTGATTGTGAAGACCTAGAACCTTGTGTCTCACTCCCACCCTGCCCACTTATCGTCTGTAAAATGCAGTTGGCAGACAGTGCTCAGGGCCGTGGGAGGGTGAGGCAAACGTCAAGGCTTATCTGTGGGAGTGAGGGAGAGGCCCAGTGGTGAAATGTGGCTTGCATTCTGCCTCTGCTCTTGCCATCCATTGTTTGACCCCCACACTTATATCATGGAGGACCTGAGGTCCAGTACGATGCACAAGGATGCTTCCTTTCAGTGCCTCACCCAGAGACTGTACCTTCTTAAGGGAGACTTGGCCTCTCATGGAAGAGCCATGTTAGCATGGTAAATTTACAAAGCGATAAATTTGTAAAAGATTATACATTTAACATGAAAATGGCGTATTAACTTATTTTCTGAAAATGGAGATGCTACATGTTGAAATAAGAGGATGCAGATTTGAAAATTCCAGTCTTTTTCAAGACCCTGGCTGGGAAAGGGTCCTACAGAAAACAAATCCTTTGCAATTTCAGTAAAAGTTCAGTCCTGTTCCTGGTTTTGGTGATGAAAAGGAGAGAGCAACTGTGAGTCCTGAATGATCAAGAATGCCTAAAGGGGTGAGGGCTAGGGGGTGAAGGGCCAGGCATCCCACATCCTATGCAGGCATGGTATATGGACCAGTTTACTCATTGCTAGACAAAAATACCTGACAACTACAACTTAAGGCTTTATTTGGCCATAGTTTTAGGGTTCAGGCCATGATCCTCTGGACCATGAAGCATCCTGGCTGAAGACAGAACAGAAGAACTAAGGTGCTTAGTTCATGGCAGCTGGGAAGCAGAGCTCAGGGGAGACTTCTATCAACTGACCTCCACAGGGCCCCACCTTCCCACAGCACATTTACCTCTGGAGCAGTCCACTAAGGAGTAGGGCATCCCCACAGCCCAGACTTTCTGGGAATCCTTCAATCCTATCATGCTGAAAATTAAGCTTATTCATCACTGATAGACAGTGAGGGACCTGGACCCCTCTATTCACTTGAATTAGCATCCATCTCAGCACTCGTCTTAATAATAGAAATGATAAGGAAAGTGCTCAAGTCTTGCACTACTTATGCCTACTTTTTTCTGGTAGGTCAAATATCTTCAGTTGGCTGTGTTTTTTGCCCCTTCCTTCTGGCCATTTAACCGCCACTTCAGTCCTTTATCTAGGAAGTGGAAGGAGGCAGTGGTTCCCTCTTTGTTGTCGTAGCTCTGATTAAAGTTAGATAGGTTGACGTATGTGTTGTATCATCAGAGGCTTAGAATTTTCTGACAGACCACAGTGTAAACATTTAGAGCCAGTGGAAATAATGGACAGGTTTCCAACAGATGAAAGCTCTATGCAGATGGGTAAAAGCACTGGGAACACTGCCTTTCATTAGAAGACTAAGCTTAGAGCCCAGGAAGTCATTGCCTAGCATCCTGTTGTGCAATTCTAAGTCATCTGTCTTCCCTTACAATACTATTTCCATCAATTTGTTTCATTTTGAGCATGGGAATAGTTTTATTATTAGGAGTTCTGAGGAAGAGCCTATAAGAGATAGCTTAGTTAGTGGACTAAGCACCTGCTTAGGCAAGCACAAGGACCAAGGTTCAATCCTCCACACCACATGCCATGCCAGCCAGTGCCCCCTTCCTGGGCATGCTGAGCCTGCCACCAAGACCCAGCATGATGGCACATGCCTGTAATCCTAACACTGGGGGGGCTGAAAATGAGGAGCACTATGAATCTGAGCTGCATAGTGAGACCCTGTATGAAATACATAAATATATATATGTATGTATATATATATATGAATATATATACATACATATATATATGATCTCTGAGGAATAAGCTAATTGTTTGCCAGATCCCCAAGAGAACTTTAACATGGACAAGAATTCCATAATCCCCTCCTTTCCTTGATTGCCCTCTCAGTCTTTAAACCAAGATGAAGTTCTTCAGTGTGTTCTCAACTTTCCTGGCAGGGAAAGAAAATCTTTTATAAGTAGGAAGGTTTTCATGTTTAGAACAAGCACATTTTTCCCTGCATGATTCTCTGAATGCCTGGCTTTCTGTCAGCCATCCATCTGAAGGGGAATTTTCATAGAGGCTAGCCACCAAATTTAAATCAGGCCCAATTTCACAAGATTTCAGATTCAGCACTGAGTTATTATGGCCTTGGAATGAACAGGATGTGTACTTGACTCTGGTATCCAGCAGGCTGTGGATGAAAAAAGGAAAACAGTCAGATGGGGTTTTTTTGTTTCGTTTTATTTTGTTTTTTAACCACAAAGAGTACATGGTGGCAAATTTGACTGATAGACAAATCAGAGAATTTTTGTGTGATCGTGTCTTTTTTTTTAAATCTTTCATTGTTTTTGGTACAGTATCTTACTATGTAGCTCCGACTCACAGTGGTCTTCCTGTGTCATCTCCCTAATGCTGGGATTAGAGGCATGTGCCACCATGCCTGATTTCAGTGGCCAGCATGGCATGCAGTACTGGAGGTCGAAACTGGGTCCTTGCACTTGACAGACTGCTAAGTGGTCTCCCCAGCCCCTTTGTGTCTTTTATACCATGGTATAAGACTGTTGTACAAAGCATTTGGATGAAAAACTAGAACTATATATTTGATTCTTAAGGCATTTATCTTGTGTGTGGTAAACATATATAAATATTATATGTACATATGTCTATCTATATATATGCCTTGGTTCACAAACGTAATTCTTTCCATGATTCTTGTTGCAAACACCTGGATGAGAATGGAATTAGCTTTCCCTATGAGGTTGACACCGAACCTGACCGTTGAATTTGACTTGGCTCTCTTCCAACTGGGTACACAGCCAGAACTGTTGAAAGAATTAAGTTTGTGAACCGAGGTACCACTGTATACTTGCAAAACCTCCAGACTGCTTCCCAAACAGCATGGTAGCACATGTTCAAGACCAGCCAAGACAAGCCTATCTGGCTGCATACAGACTCAAAGCCAAGAATGGCAGGTGTTCGCCGTGGGATGCTGGCTTTTGAGGTGCCATTCACATGTTTAATTTCATATTCATCCCAATCCTGCTTGCTTTCCAGGGAGCAAGTTAAGAGTAAAAGGGGAGAGGACAGAAAAAACTGGTTGGGATCCAGAAATATAAATATTTGTTATGTAATCTTACAGCTGGTTGTGCCAGGAAGCTGGCCCCTGTGGAGAGGAGGAATTCTTCTTCTCAAAAAGACACAGGGGACCCCTTTCCCATGGCTTCATGTCCTGTAATTTCAGTTGCCCAGAGTTAAATATAGTCCGATAGTATCAAGTAAATTCTAGAATTAAACAATTTGTAAGTTTTAAATGAGTTTTATTAGAGTGTATTGTTATGATTGTTCTATTTTGTCATTAGTGATTGTTGCTCATTTCCTATGCCTAACTTAAAAAGTAAACTTGATTACTTGGGAGGCTGAGGCAGGAGGATGAGTGCAAGTTCGAGACCAGCCTGGGCTACAGAAGTGAGCTCAAGGTCAGTCTGAACTGCATAGCAAGACCCTGTCTCAAAAAGACAAAAAAAAGTAAACTTTATCATAAATATGTCTATACAAGAAAAAATATTATTTGTAGGGTTTGGTACTTACTGTCCACAGTTTTAGACTTCTCTTGGGGATCTGGGAGTGTTCCCCATGAGGGTAAGGGGGGATAATGTAGTACAGAAGGAAAATACTCTAATATGCATTTTAATGGCTCTGTTCATGCAGCCATTAAAAAGGCATCAAAAGATTTGGTGAGCAGGACTTCCCTTGACCCCTGACTCCTGACCCCTGAGCTCTGCAGTGGATATTGAGGCCTATAGAAGAGGCAAAAGATTCAGTATCCCATATTTTTAAGGAGTGTAACTGAGACCTGCAACTCCACCAAAGCAAGCAGGTATGATAGAGTTGCTACTGAACTAACAGGTATTAGGAGACACTGCCTGAAGCTCCCTTCTGTGTCTGTAGGAGAAACTACACTGAATTCCTCCAACTTTCTTGCAGCGAACTCCTCCAAGTTTCAAGCAGCAGAATATATAGTCAACATGTGAATCCCCAAATGAATAAGGAAATGTTGGTTATGGCAGTTGTGACTAAAGTGAGATCTTACATGTGAGAGGAGAAACCTATAGTCTTGCTCCAGCAGAGTCAGAATGGATTGGAAGGATATCTGGGCATTCTAAGACTCGCCAGAGAAGTAAGGGCATTAAAAAGGGGTATAAGGGCCTTCCAGATAGCTCAGCAAACTAAAGTGCCTGCTTAGACAGATGCAGGGACCAGGGTTCAATCCCCAGCATGTCATGCCAGCCCTGCCTCTAGGGCTCACTGAGAGGGTGATTGAGACTGGGCGTGGTGGCGCATGACTGTAATCCCAGCACTTGGGAGGCAGAAAACAGAAGGATCACTACAACTCTGATCTGTGTATTGAGACCCTGTAGACCCTGCACTAAATACATAAATAAATGAAAATAAAAAGGGGTACAGGGCCGGGTGTGGTGGTGCATGCCTGTAATCCCAGCAATTGGGAGGCTGAGGCAGAAGGATTGGTGTGAGTTTGAGACCAGCCTGGGCTATAAAAGTGAGTTCAAGGCCAGTCTGAACTGCATGGTGAGACCCTGTCTCAAAAAGACAAAAAATAAATGAATGAATAAATAAATAATAAAAAGGGGTACAGAAGGAGTTAAGAAACTTGAGGGACCAGGACTACACAATGGGAGCAGTCACAGGAAGAATCTGGTGTCCTGTACACCATGCCCAGCTTTCCCTGGCTTCTCTTCATCCCTGCTCTGGAAAGAGCCAGGAGCTCCTCACTGGCTGAGGTTAGGCCTCTGTCTTGGGGTCCAGGTCCCTGTCATTATTGGCTATCGGGGAGGGTCTCTGCTTTTCCTTGAGAGGAGAAATACCTAGCACTGAGAGAGGGCACCCATTCCAGGCTGCTGAAAAGGGCCATCATTCTCCTCTAACATACTTTGTCATAGTGAAGCTCAGGACCAGGTCAGCAAGCTTGAGCTCTTCTTGGAGCTCTCATCTGAGCAAGAATCTGTGTTCAGTCATCCAGGCCATTTTTTGGTGACAGCTTGCTGGGCAAACTATAATCTCAGTGAGAGAATATGAAAATCTCTGTCCAAAGATGGGTGGGAGTATGCATTGTTTTTGCTTTGTTTTCTTTTAAGAATAATGTGTGAATGAGTAATGCTTCCTGGCCAGTTTCATAGGGCAGATGTTTGGGACCTTCTGCCATGGAAACTGTATGTCCAGAGAGGCATTTGCTCCACTCTGTCCTAAATGTAGAGAGCATGGCCATGTCTACAAAGCATCCACTTTTCCCCCTGGCTGAGAACCACTAAGGCCTTTCTTCTAGAGAACAAAGTGGTCTCTGATACTTGGATAGAGGATGTTACTTGCCCGGAGTCTCACAGGGGCTGAACCATGCATGGTATCAAATTGTGGATCCCAGCTTGGTTCTCCTTCTCCCTTACCTGGCAGCCACACAGTCACATGGAAAGGCACCGACACATCCTGGATGAATGAGGCTAGACAAATGCAAACTATCTCATGGGGAAAGAAATGACTGATTTATTTGAAAGCTGCCCAGTGTCAGTGGAGGCCAGGCAGCTCCTTCAGACCTGGCCTGGCTCTCATCCCAGTCAGAGTTTTCCCGTCTCAGTGTAGGTTAGGGTCCAGCACAGTCTAGTTCCCACATGACTGCTTTCACTTCCAAAGAAATGCATTCAGTCAAGCACTTGTGGGTCAGGACAGTGACCTGAAGATTCATTGAAGACACCTGGGTTCAGGTAGGTCTCATCTTCAGGCTTTTTCCCTTGCATCCTTTTTATTTGGAATCAGAAAAGCCTACATACACATTTCAGGTACATCCCAACTGTGTGACTTTGCAATCAGATAAGTTCTTCAAGACTCAGTTTCCTTATCCATCACACAGGAAAACTGCTTTCTGCTTCTTGGAGTTGAGAGGATCTAACAGCATCAACTTGAAGCACCTAGAACGGTGATGGCAAGCCTATGGCATGCCCACTTGTTTCTGGTTTTTTTGCTTTTAAGATGAAAGATGTTAATAGCACCCAACTCTAAATGAGTTTCCTTTCATCATCACGATCATCACTGTTATATTTGTTTGCTTGTTTTACAAGCACATTTCATCTCTAAATTGAAATGTGCTTTGGCCAAGTCAGGTGTAGCGCACCTGGAACTTCCCCAGTTTCCATAGTCCCCAAGGAAGCCACTGCTGTGGAAGTTAGATTTTAGTGTAACGTGGACCATCAGATTCCTCTACTAGACACTAAATATACCCTAAGAAATATAAACCAGTGAGAATTTTATCCTCAAGATTTTGACAGCACTCAACAGGGAAGTGGATACACATTCATACCTGTGGATGCACATGCACACGGCACACACAGCCATGTAGCGCAGTATGATGATGGGCTCAAAATGCCTGTGCTAAACAGGTCAAGGCAGCTTCATGGTTGGAGTGAACCCCAAATGAGTCCAAAAAACATCATCTAGGGCTGGGGAGATAGCTCAGTAGAATAAGTGCCTGCCTGGCAAGCACAAGGTCCTGAGTTCAGTCACTGGTACTGAAAAAAAAAAAAAAGCCATCACTTAGGTGGACAAGGAAAGGAATGCCAGATACTCCAAAGGAAGTCAGATGGTGTCTTGGATTGGATTCTCAAAAGCACATCCTGAAATGAGCTGTGTGCACAGGTGTTCCTGTGTTAGGAAGGTGTTCCTGGTGCGCCCCAAGGGAGGGGAGGCAGGATGGGAAAAGGGTGAGGGAGCTTGGGTGGGATTTCAGGGGATATCTTCACCACAGCCTGTAGATAAATCTGGAGCTCAGATAGCACCAGAGTTTGTCCCATCTTGAAACAAGGGAGCTGGGCTCTCATACTCCTGTACCCCTACATCATTGACAAGGGGCTGCCCTTCAGGTCCAAAACCGCAGGGCACTTCCCCTTTCATGCACCACACATGCTGAGGGAGATAGCCACTAGCAGGGAAAGCAAACACAGGCTGGGATCGGATGAACTGCCTCACAGAGGGGAACCGGGAGGATTTGGGCAGGGAACCAGTCTTTGCTGCATAAGGATTTATTTTCTATTTAAGTCTTGGATTCTCTGTTCTGTGTCTTAGTAGACTGAATGGCTTGGCTGCTTTAAGTGCGCTGGTGGTTGCTCAGTTCTTGTGATGTAATTATCACTGTCACTCTCATAACACCTCTGTGGACTAAATGGTATTACTCCATTACATTTTCTATTGAAAATCTGGGGCTCTAGGAGGTGAAGGAACATAGCTGAAGGCCTTCATCTCATTGGAGGAAGAACCAAGACTGACTGCCCAGTGTGCCTACTTGTGAGCCTTGAGTCTTCTTTTAATTCTTTGCTTCCATGACCTGTGCTGTGCTGCTGCCCAGGACCCCCATATGGGGAGCCCCATTCTGAGCAGACAGTAGGAATCATAGAGTGACACACCACTAGCCTTCTGTTTAAAGGTGACCCTTGGTCCCAGTGCTCTCAGAGCAGATCGCATTCAAACTTAGTGGTCTATGAATTGTGCGACTCTTCTCTATGGCCCAATCCTTGCCTAGATGCATAGATGTGTAGTCAGGAGAATTTATACTCACTTTGGCATCCCCTATTACTTCAGGTAAATGAGCTGTTTCCCCTCTCCCTTTGAAGAGAGATAGTATCACCAGAGGTGACAGATACAAAACCTCTCAGCAAAGAGCTTGGTACACAGTGACCCCTTGTTCATAGCAAATGACTTAGCAGCACTCCATGTCCTCTCTCTGCAAGCAATTTCTGAAACCCAGCACCTTGAGTACATGCGGGCATATTTGGCTTCTCATTTATCACAGCACAGACTTAGTGTTCATCTTGCCAAATGCATAGTTTATTTTCTGTTCATTTATATCGTCTCCTTGAGTCTGTCTGTGCTTTCTGAGCTGCTGAGAACATTTCCTCCAGCCTCAACAGCCTTTTCTTGCTCCTCCTTCACCCAGCACCCCAGTGTCTACTACATGTGGTCAGAAGCAAGTGAACCTGCTGTTGTTATGTCCCAGATATTCTTCACTCTCTACTTTTTATTTTATATTATTCCTTCTTTTGATTGAGACAAGTGTATGATGTATGTGCCTTAAAGCATCTTGCCATTGTAATTGACCTCTCAGCCCCATGAGGCTGAGCTTGAAACTCCTTTGCGGTGATGCTGCCTGGCCTGCATCTCCCATCACTGGGGGCCTCCATCCAGTCTGCCCACATTGTGGTTATGTTTGCAGGTCTTATGGAAACCTGGGCATTTCCAGCTACTGCATTAAGCATATTTGCAGTGGTCAAAACATAGAGGTTTCCAGAAACACAGAAGCAAATTGGCTGCTGTGGTTTAGGTTTAGCTGCCTCAGGCTGATGTTGGTTCCTGACCGTTCCTTACACCTGCCTGCCAACCTCAGGTACATTAAACTTTCAGCAGCAGGCAGGGTGCCGGGGTCTGACCTCCTCAAAGACTTAGCTGATAAAAAACCTCATGCTCTGTATTTTCTTCTGTTTGACTTGTAGGCATCCATCCCATAAATCCTCCCACTCCAGGCCATAGCCATGCCATGTTCCACCCCTTGGCTGGTCAGAGTTTCTCTTCTCTCATCTTCCTACCGCTATTTCTGCATCTCAAAACCCAACAGACATCTCCTTGTCTTCCTTTTATTCCACCTCCTTCTTTATTGGAGTCATGAATGTATTCTGGAGAAACTATTTCCTCTGCAACCCTCTCTCTGTAACTGTTTGTCCCTTACGCACCCATATCCAGTTCTTTCTAATCCGTATTCTTTCTGTATCCAGAGTGCTGTTTATAAAATACAAATCATGCCATTTCCATGCTTTAAGACCCTCCATCAGTTTCCCATCCTGGTTAAGTAAAACACAATTCTTCTGTTGTTGTTGATGAGTTCTCACTATGCTACCCAGGCTAACCTCTAGCTTTTGTACTCAAGGGATCTTCCTGTCTCAGTCTCCTCAGTGGCTGAGTCTGTAGGCGTGCACCACCATACCAAATTAAGTGTACAGGGTTCTTCTGTGGGATGGGGGAGATCAGACCTAAGACCTTGTGGATATCAGCCAGGGTTCCACCACTGAACTGTATCCTTAGCCCTTAGCTTGATGTTTTAAATTCTAGCTTTTCTTATCTCATCAGCCTCATCTGAACTTCCTGTGGCTTCTTGTGTGTTCTGTTTGTTCTAGCCCATAGCTATTGGCAGTGCCTCACCTCTGCCCAAGTGGCTTGCACATGCTGTTCCCTCTCCTTAGGATAATCTGTCCTCTCTGACTAGGTAATTTCTGCTTCTTTACCATTGAGTTCAGGAAGTTACTAGGGTAACAGAAAAGATATTGAATTTATTAATTTTAACACTCCCGAATCGTGATAAATCTCTATATTTGTTCAAAGAGCAAGAAGATATGCAATCAAGCCCTAGTTTTATAAGAATGCACAGTTTCCTGAAACTCATAGAGAGAGTGAGAAAGCCTTAAAACTGGGACCAGCATGTATTCAGCTGTAGTCCTGAAGCTCAGTTTGTGGAGAGCTGCCTTCCATGGAGTTGGGTCAGCGTGCAGAGGCTGAAATAGCAGCAAAATGGACTGGGGAAGGGCTTAGGGCTGAGCCTGGCAACCCACCTTCTTCACAACTAAAGTTGCTACCTTTTCTGTGTTGTACACTGTGCTTCAATAGTATGTGTTACTTTGCTAGAAGAGGTTGAAAATCACTACATTTCAATCAGTCAGAATGATTTATTCTGCTGCAAGGAGGGAATTAGGGTCAGCTTCGTCAAATGAGAAGAAAATTCTCAAATTTTTTACTTTAGCCAAGTTTATTGGCACAGGCCTGCAATCCCAGCACTCAGAAGACTGAGGTAGGAAGAGTTCAAGCCCAGGGTGGGCTACATGATGAGTTTAAAGCCAGCCTAAATCACATAACTAAACTCTACCTCAAAAAAACCACATCTCCAGCATAGGTCCTGAGTTTGATCCCTAGTACAAAAAAAAAAAAAAAAAAAAAAAATCACATTAAAAAACAAATCTCAGTACCTGTTTACTTTTAAATTTTCTTACCATTTTCCTGAAGTTCTTCTATGTATTAAATTGATAGTTTTGATTTTAAATGTAGATATAACACTTGTCATTTCCCCCACATTATTATCATGTTTTCTGAGTGTTGAAACTTGGAACCCAAGCCCGCTGATAATTCCAGACTTTTCAAAGTCATGCTAGAGCAGAGCCTAACTCCTTTCTCTTCAAGTGGTCCTTGGACATGCAGCAGCCTATGGACTTATTTCAAATGTAAAAACTTAGGCCACTTCTCACTGGTTCAAAAGCTACAGTTTAATGAGGTTCCTCGTGTGATTTTTGCACATACTAAGCCTTAGGAAGCACTACTTTGGAAAGTGAGGATGGTGAAGTTGGCAAGAGCACAGCCATGGCTCATGGTCCCAAGAAGCATCTGAAGCAAGTGGCAGCTCCAAAGCATTGGATGCTAGATAGATTGACCAATGTGTTTGCTCCTCATCCATCCACTGGTTCCCATAAGTTGAGAGAATCTGCCTCTCATCATCTTCCTAAGGACCAGATTCAAGTATGTTCTGACAGGAGATGAAGTAAAGAAGATTTGAATGCAGTGCTTCATTAAGACCAACAGCAAAGTCCAAACTAATATAAACTATCCTGCTGGCTTTATGCATGTCATCAGCATTGACAAGACAGGAGACCATGTCCATCTAATCTATGACGCCAAAGTTCGCTTTGCTGTTCATCAAATTACACCTGAGGAAGCCAAGTACAAGTTGTGCAAAGTAAGGAAAATCTTTGTGGGCACTAAAGGAATCCCTCATCTGGTGACCCTCGATGCTCACACCATTCGCTACCCTGACCCCCTCATCAAGGTCAATGACATCATTGAAAGTTGCCAACAGCAACAATTTTGCACCTGGCTCTCATCTTTGTCACTGGCAAAGGCAGCAAGCTATGAATTTCTCTTCCATGAGGAAAAGGAATCTGCCTCACCATTGCTGAAGAGAGAGAGAAAAGGCTGGCAGCCAAGCAGAACAATGAGTGAAATGGTCTCTATTGACGTGTTACAGAGGTCTCTGTTTAATTTTTTTTGTTGTTGTTGTCTTTTTGAGACAGGGTCTCACTATGCAGTTCAGGCTGACCTTGAACTCACTTTTATAGCCCAGGCTGGTCTCGAACTCATAGCTATCCTCCTGCCTCAGCCTCCCAAGTGCTGGGATTACAGGTGTGCACCACCATGCCCAGCTTTGTTTAATTAAAGATAATGGAGCATGAAAAAAAAATCATTGCTTTAGCAGAACTGTCAAACTCTGGGAGGCTCAGATTCTGTGATGCTATGTGTTAACTTGTAGAACACTGATAACTCATAAATGACTCTTACTAACAAAGAGCAAAGTAGTTTTTGTCTTATGAAGAATATAAACCCAAAGGATATATGTAGTTTATCACTCTGTATCAGCCAATTTTGTATCTGATTTAGTAGTCTGATTCCAATATCTTTCCCTCAGTGGCTATACATTTTTTCAGACTCTTCACTGAGCTAGATTTACCACCATGCTGGTTCTCTAAATAATGAATTATATGTCTTTAGTGTACATCCAGTATATATTTATGGACCAGTCAGATAGCTCTGTGGACTAAAGCGCTTGCTTAGGCAGAGCATGACTGGCCAGAGTTCATTCCCCAGCATGCAGTGCTGGTCTTGCCCCAGAGGTGCAATGAGATGGCCATTGAGACTAGGTGTGGTGGCACACGCCTATAATCTCAGTGCTTGGGAGGCTGAAAACAAGAAAATCACTAGGAGTCCAATCTATGAAGTGAGACCTTGGAGACCCTGTCCTAAATAAAGGAAAAAAGAGAGAGAGAAAAAAAAAGCAGAAGATGGAGAGATGTTTAGAGAGGCACAGATGCTTGACCAGGGTCTCCCAGCTCATTAGCAGTGGAGACAAACATGCTGTGTCTCTTCACCTTCCATTCTGGTGGAACTGCTTACTATTCTTCCCATTGTTTTTAAATTATAGTGTGACTTCTTAGAACTTCAAAGACTCAGACGATGTTACTAGAATTATGATGTGAGACACTAGTCTCCAGCAAAATAGCCCACACCCAAAATGATGAGTGACATAATGAAAAAGTAATTAAAAATGAAGCACACATTCCAGGCAAATGACAGTAGAATTTGCCAGACTAGTATAGCAGCAACTCTATGTATCTGCCACCCATACCTCCAATGTGCCTGTGTCTGCACACAGATATCAGTGTCCCTGAAAAGCCATCTGCATTAGCAGGGGGACTAGACGTTATAAATATATACTGCCCACACAGCTCTCAACCTGGCTCGGCAACTTACTGCAGTACAACCAGACTCTGTGCAGTCTCATGGAAGCATCATGTTTTCTCTACCAGACTCCCATTTCACAAAGGAAGAAGCAGAAGGTGATGGCCCAGCTGCCCCTGGTTCCATGAGGACTGGCTTCAGCTGGCCTTCCTCTCATGGTTTTAGTGCCTTCAGATTCATTTGGAGAAGGCAATATGAGAAATTCTGCATGTGGGAGGGGTTATTTGATTCACAGCATGAACCCAAAGATATTAATGTGTCTACCTTTAAAACTAGGAATCACTAATCTGAACAACATAGAAAGTAGTGGTTTAGAGGGACAGATTTTAAAGTTCTTTTCTGTCTTCCCACCTCCTACCTCCAACACCAAATATTCTTCCCTCAGATATGCCTTTAAATCACTCTTTGCAATATCCCTAGACAGTAATAACCTCAATACTCATCAACAGTAGCATAGATAAATAAATAGTGTTGTATCCATAGCCTAGGCTATGATATAGCAGTGAGAACTGGCATGCTACCAGAAATCTTCCAAACATCATGCTAAGGGAAAGTAGCCACACACAGACATTTCACAGTGTCTCATTTATACACAGAGAACCAGCAGACTTCTAACCCTGCCTGCTTAAGGTCAGGATAATGTAACCTTGGAGAGGTTGTACCTGGAAGAGAGGCTGAAGGGAGCTTCTAGGGAGTTGGTCGTATCCTGCTTTTTGATCTCAGCACCGGTTGTGCACTTACCACTCCTCCACCTACAAGTCTTTTTATATGTATCTTTACTGTATATGATGTTTACATTCGTTACAGAGTAGGTGCATGTACTTAACATATATTGATTCTTTGTATTTACTTTCCCCTTGCCATCTTCCTCCCTCTCTGGATCCCATTATTATTATTATTATTATTATTATTATTATTATTATTATTACTACTACTACTACTATTTTAAGAAGGCAAAAGATTTACATGATCCAAAATGAAACCAGAGTACTACTATTATTTTAGTTTGTGTTTGCGACCCACAATAATTCCATTCATTGTGTGTAGTTGGTGCATTTATATTACATGTCTTAGATTATGTCTTAGATTATTTTAAGGCACCAGAAGCATGGTACCTGGGGAGCCCTTAGGGGCAGGCTCTGTGAGATGGAATGATTCAGAGCACAGGAAAAAGGACTTGAGAAGCTTAGTTAAGCACCACTTTCTGTTCTTCCAAAGTTGAGCCCCTCTGGGCTTCCTCACTCCTCCACCTTGCTCCACTAGGGTTTAGAGGGTAGTAGAGTTGTTTCTCTTACCTCCTGGGCCATCCCAGAATCCCCTGTACCTTACACCCTGCAGACAGACCACACAGAGACCCCAGAAGAGGCTGGCTGGGGCTGTGGACCCAGGTTCTACCCAGAGTCTCCCATTTGCTTGTCATTCCCAGCAAGAGTTGAAGGATCACTATGAGTCTGAGCTGCATAGTGAGACCCTAAAAAAAAAATTACCAGGCTAGAACTTACTTAGAGTGTTGAAGCTGGAGGATGAAGCCTTCTTCTACCAAGCAACTGCAAATAGCCAGCATCTTGGGACTTATGAAGACTGTAAAGGAGCCTTACCCAAACTACATCCGCATTATGACCCATCCAGAAAGGACGACAAGCCCAAATGGTTCATGGTGGATGGGCCGTTTGTTCAGATAATGAAGCATTTCATTTCCTGGGCTAGGTGACTCTCCTTAGGCACACTATACATCATCAATCCCTTTCCTCTGTGGTCTCAAAATCTCCTTGAACAGAACAAAAGAATCAGAGAAACCTTGCTTGTAAGGTCACCTGGCACTGTGAACATAGTGGGTTTTGTGTACTTTCTTTCAATAAGAGAGTTAATATTTTTAAAAAATCTTTTAAATTTCTTCTTTCCTCTCTCCCAGGCCTTGACCTCTTGGTCCTCTTTTTGCATGCATAAGATCTACCTCCTTGTTTCCCTTTATCAGTTCCTTAATTTTGCTATTTCTTTGTACTTTGGATTGCTTGAATGAAAGAAACTGTATGGCATTTAAGCTATGTGTTCAATTTTTTTCACTGGACATGTTTTCAGGGCACATCGACTTTCTCAAACTTACTCTTCTTCCTACCTAGGTAGTATTCTATTATGTGTAGACCCCACTTATTTTACCCATCTGTCTATTGAAGAACATATAGGCTGCTTCCAAGATACAGTTATTATGAATTGTGCTGCTATAAATACTGATATGCATGTATTGCTATAGTATGGGCTGTTTGTTGAGATAGTCTCACTATGTATGTGAGACTCAGTATGTCATCTAGATTGGCCTCAAACTTGTGTTGATCCTCCTGCCTCATTCTCCCAAGTGCTGAGATTACAAGCATGCTCTACCACTCCAGCTGATGTCTTTAACTCCTTTGGAAAGATAGCTAGAGTGGGACTAGCTGGATTGAATGGAATTTCTATTTGTAGTTTTTTGTGAAGTCTCTATAATGATTTTCAAAATAGTTATACTAATTTACATTTCCACCAATAATGTAGAATTTTTTTTTCACTGAAACTATGCCAGCAAGGGACTGGAGAGATAGCTCAGGGGCACAAGTGCCTGCCTGGCAAGTGCAAGGTCCTGAGTTCGATCTCCGGTTCCAGGAAAAAAAAAAAAGAAAAAGAAAAAGAAAAAAGAAACTAGGCCAGAAATTATTGTTTGATTTTTTTGATGGTAGCTATCCTTTTGGAAGTATGATAAATTGTTTGTGTTGCTCTAATTTGCATTTCTGTAACAGTCAATGAAGTTGAACTTTTTTTCATGTATTTATTTGCTATTTGTATTTCTCTATTGATTTCAGTTGCCTAAATTTGCTTGTGTCTTTTATGGGGGGGGGAATTATTTTTTACCTCTTTGTATATTCTAGATATTAGTTTTCTGTTTCAAAAATTTTTTCCCATTCTTTATGTTGTTTCTTCACTGTTATTTTTGTCTTTGCTTTGAAGCAGCTTTTTAATTTTATGCAATCACATTTGTTGATTCTTGCTGTTATTTCGTGTTCAGTTGTGATTCTGTTGAGAAAGTCTTTGCCTATGCATATAACTTTAAGAGTTTTACCTACTTTATCTTGTAGTGTTGTCTTAGTTACTTTCACTCATTGCTGGGACAAATATCCGACACTCAAAATGAAGGAAGGAAGGATTTATTTAGCTCACAGTTACTGGAGGTTTCAGTCCATATTTGGCTGGTCCAAGGCTGAGTGGAACAGGGCAGAGAGCATCCAGTTTATGGCAGCGGAACAGCAACCATCACAACAGAGGCAACAGACCAACCGGGGCGGCAGAGCAACAGCCACCATCTATCTCTCTGTCTCTCTTTATATTACATGCAGGCTCTCTTCCTCAGCCTTTCCACCTTATCCACACCAGTAATCCCAGCCGTACTCAGATCGATAACCCAATCAGTACTAAAACACATAATCCCAGTGGATCAATTCAAGTAATCCCAGCAGTACTCAGACCCATAGTCCCATCAGTACTAAAACACATAATCCCAGTGGATCATGACTCAAATCTCAAACTCTAGAAGTCCCTGCCCCATGATTGCATGAGGCTTTGGGGGGACAACTAGACATAAACCATAACAAGTGGTTAGTCTTTGCTTTAATATTTATATCTTTGATCCAGTTCAGTATATGGTAAGAGATATGGGTCTAAGTTCAATCTTCTTTCATATGGAGAGCAAGTTTTCCTAGCACCATTTGTTAAAGAGGCTGTCTTTCCTCCAGTGAATGTTTTTGGCTCCTGCATTGAAGATCAGATAGCTGAATGTGTCTGAGATTCATTCTTACACAGATATCTTTAATATTCAGTGTGAAAATTGAGTGAGTTGCACACTTAGAGTGTGGATAGAAACGTTTCTCTGTTTATATATGAGACTTCAAGAAATAAGTTTTTAAAACTAAAAAACTTCAAAAATATTTCCCATCTATGATGATGATACTAACAGGATCACAGCTCTTTTGTCAGGGTGGGCTCTGTGCCTGGTGCTGTGGGCGGGGCTCTACACTCATTATCCCTGTCAATCCTCTGGGAGCTACTCTTCTGTTCTTGTTTCATAGTTAAGAAAACAGGCTCAGAAAGTAAAGCACCTTGCCCAAGGTCACCTGCCTAGTGAGTGTATACTACACAGCAGCCCCATTTCTATTCCCAGAAATATCTATCATATATTGAAAGCAGGTTTCCCTCATTTGTCCCAACTAAGAAGTCACTTCTGATGTGTACAGTTTCTCTTGACATAAAACTCTCAATCTGGGATCTGTGTATGACACCGTGGTTTCTGTCTGTCCTGTGGATGCTTGCTCGCACTACTCCACCCACTGAGTCACACACAATTTGCTATGCTAGCTCTAAGACTCAATCAAAAAGACAGAGATGGTCACATTTTTTCCCCTTGTCACCAGGGAATGACAATAAAGAATCCATTTAATCAACAGAGTTTGCAATGAACACTAACAGCTAGATGCTCTGTGGGTGGTCATGTGCCTTAGTTGTTTTTGTTGTTGCTGAGACAAAATAGTGGACATCCAAAGCTAAAGAGGGAAAGGTTTGCTTAGCTCAATTTGTAGGGATTTCAGTCCAGAATTGGCTGGCTCCAAGGTAGGGTGACATGGTGGGCAGGCATCCCAGAAGAGGAACAGTTCATGATAGGAAGAAGGTAGCAAAGCAACAAGGGACAGCTGCAGCTCTTTCTATTCCCTTGTATCTTATCCAGGCTACTTAAAGTGTGTCACGCTCACATTCTTAATCCTAGTGCCCTTGTTCCTAGCATTGTACCATGAGTCAGTCCCAGCATCATACAGTCTAGATCCAGCCACCTCTGAAAACACCCCATCTATGATCGACTGCATGAGGCTTTGGGTTACTCAAGACACAAACCATAACAGAGCAATAATACACTCAGATTTGAAGATTTTAGATTGACTAACTTCACGTTCAAATCCTGGCTACACTTAAGCCACATGATCCAGTGCCATGTCCTTTCTTGATTTCCATGTTCCCCTCTCTAAAATGTGTGTTGCCAATAGCAAATGCCCAAGAGACTGGGGAAAAAGGAACCCTTCTCCACTGTTGGAGGGAGTGCGGGCTGGTACCACCATTGAAATCAGTAAAAAAGCTAGATTTGGAGGTCCCATTAAAGCTAGCTATTCCCCTCCTAGGTATGTTTTCAAAAGAACTGAAATCATTGTACCACAGCAATATTTGTGTGCCCATGTTTATAGCAGCACAATTTGTCATAGCTAAATCTGGGAAACAACCCAAATGCCCATCACTTGAGAAATGGATTTTAAAAAAAGATATTGTATTTTTATACAGTGGAGTATTATTCAGCTCTAAAAAAGATGAAATCAGGGCTTTTGTAGATAAATGGGTGCAGCTAGAGACTACATTGGTAATTGAAATAAATCAGATTCACGTACGCAAACATCATACTATATTACTAGTGTGAGAACCTGAAATAATTAAAATCTGAAAGGTACAACAGATGCTGTGAAAGGGAGAAAATTTGTTCAATGGGAAGGAAAAACTGGGATGAGGAACAGAACAAATGAGAGAAGATAAAAAGATGTATTTAGGTATATATGCAGAATAGTTTGGGTAATGGTATTGTTGATTTCTGCTGGTCTCTTTTTTTAAAATGTATTTAGTACAGAGTCTACAGAGTCTCATTACACAGATCAGACTTGTAGTGATCTTCCTGTTTTCAGCTCAGTGGTGGGCCCAGCATGACACATGGTATCCCAGTCCCTGTGCTCTGTCTAAGCAGGTGCTTTAGTCCACTGAGCTATCTGGCTGGGCCACTACTGGTCTTTTGAAAGGAGCAATTAATGCTTAAATTTTTCTTCTCTTTTTACTTTTTTTCTCTTTTGAATTTCTTATAATTTCTTTGTTTTTGTTTAAACAAATCTTGCACATTTATATCTGAAGATTGCATCATGTCATATAGCAACCATTATTGAATTCCTATTACTTTGTTTAGTGAAATCTTACATTGTTTCTAATGCTGTTTTTTCCCCCCCATTATCTTATATTCTTTAAAAACAAAAGATAAAATGTGGGCTGAAAACCTCAGAAGAGTGATTTATGATTCAGATGAAAAGTACAAAAAAGCATGAGTAGAACCTGACAAAGGCACACTTGATACGTGTTAGAGGCTGAGAGCAGGCCTGGAAAGTAGAAAATAAGCCATGCCGAGCAGCGTCATGTCCAGGTTTAGGCCGCGCCTAGTCATTGCCTGGCCTGAGCATCATTGGACTGGAGCTGCACATGAATGTAACACATTTCAATTCTTTCTGCATCTTCTTCCCCACATGCGCATCCTCCCTCCATCTCTTGGCCCTATTCCCTTTTGCAAAAGACCTATTTCCCATTATCTATCTTGTATTTTGCTCTTCATTTGTATTTTGAGTTCCTTGTGTTAAAGAAGCCATGTGATATTTAAGTGTCTGTATCTAATTTATTTTACTTAATGTTACGGTCTCACAGTGTATACATTTTCCTACAAATGGCCCGGGTTTACCTTCTTGATGGCAGAGTATGATACTTTATACTTTAATCAGGGTTGTTGTCATTACCACTCAAGACCTGGGCCTCAGGTTTCATGTTTTCACTTTTGCATTGCCTCCTAGGTGGTCTTTGAGGCCTTGCACAATCTGGAGCCCCGCGGCTATGTTGTGGGATGGATCATTGCCATAAGTTTGCTGGTGGGGATCCTCATCTTCCTGCTGCTAGCAGTGCTGCTGTGGAAGGTAAGTGTCACAGTCACAGGTCCTCCTGCAATTTCTGCCATAGAGGTCCAGCTCTCCTGCCTCCTAGTGTGGGAGCTTCTTGAAGAGCTTCTGGTTGGAGCTTCTCCATGGTACAGGTACAAAGAAAGTCACTGTCCCCTCCAAGCAAGGAATGGAGTCTTAGCTCTTCTTGAAGCCACTCACTGCCTGCAGATTTGGACTGCTTTACAGAGAGACAGACTGTGAGAACAAAAGTCTCTGGTTCCTCTTCTCTTACTTAACACTAAGAAGTCACACCAGTCTGATATAGGGTGTTGGGAGCCTAACTTCAAAAGAAACTTGAAAATAGATAACCTCTTCAGTAAGTAGTTTACCATTTACTTGAATAAATAGCAAGAAAGATAACTCCAGAGCAACTTTTTCTTCTTTTCTTTCATGGAAATAAGAGCAATTTCTACCCACAGGGATTTGTACAGATACAGAGAAATGCCTGAGGAGCTTCGGCATAAGCTCTCCCAATCCCACGTGGGTCACTCTGGCTGACCCATGATGGGTGTGGCATTTCCCTACCTGCCATCACTAGGGCATGACTACTCATTCTCTTTTGTCTTGCCTCAGTATCATTCTTTCAAGGACAAAGAAAGGGTGTCTTCATCCAGTCTTCTTTGCTTTATACTTACTCCCCAACATCAGATGCCCTTTTACTTTTGACCATTTATATTCATGTAGTCAAAGCTATTACCTGATTAAGGTTTGTCTCTTCCACTGTACAGTAATAGTTCAGATGAGTAGGGTTCATGTCTATCCTTATTTCTACCTTGTCCCCAGCTCTAAAACAGCACCAGGGATACTTCTGGGACTTTCTAACTCCAAAGCCCCTGTTTCTCCAATGTTTACAACTTATGCAAATAGAAACAACCCCTGAGATTATTGTG